>CAOJBK013806216.1:0-10763 GCA_948294925.1 Codiaeum variegatum
CATTTTATCGAACACTTGGTGGCACACAATGCAAGCAAATCATTCATGAACAATGAACACCACAACACTCTCTCAATCAATAAAAAAAATGATAAAAAAAACAACATTCAAGGCATTTAAATAAAATTATATAGGATTCAAGTGAAGAAATTTTACAAAATAAAGAATTTGAAATTCTAACACATTCAACAAAATGTGTAAAATAACACCATTAAAATAACAATAACTTAATTAACACATAAAACACATTTTCTGAACAAATTTAAACAAAAACTTAAAGATAAAGCAACATTACTACACAAACATAACATGCCCTAACTAAACAAAACAAACTTTGAAACAAAAACGAAACTAATTTAAAAGAAGAAAACCTAAATTCCTTGAATAATTTGATGAAAAACTTGCCTTGAATGTTGAAGATTTGGAGTTTAAGAGAGATTAAAGTGTTTCAAATGGGGTATTTTCAAAATTTTGAGAGAAAATGCATGACTACTCTATTTTGGGGCTTGAAACTGATTTTAAAAAAAATATGAAAAATGACCCCTTTAATCAGTACAGAAGGCTCTCATGGTCCCAGGCACGGGTTGTGCTAGTGCCTGTGAGAGGCCTCTACATTGGTTTCAAGCCATGTCATGGCCAATCTATGCCCGTGTGCCAACATCCCATGCTTGCCTTCAGTCCCCAATCTAAAGAGCTCTCACGGTCTCTGTCACGGGCCGTGACAGCGCCCATCAGAAGCTAATGAACTGGTTTTCATAGGTGGCATAGTTTCCTCCATTCGTGAGCCAATGCATGTGATGCCTTCTCAAATTTAGTCCAGAGGGCTCTCATGGTCCCTATAACAGCCAGTGAGAGGCTACTGGACTTTTAAAAAAATTACACTTTGGCAGCCCTGTCTCACGGCCACTATCTCGACCCGTGATGGGGACCGTGATAGGCTACTAGAATATATTTTTCACTCCTTTTCATTCATGTGCTTACCTTGGTTTGATCCATGGGTTTTTGGACCATTCCATGAGTCGAACCACTCACCTTATCAGCTAAATGCAACCCGTAACACCTGTAAAAACCTTCGATCAAGTGTCAAATCCATTTTCTCTCACATAAGTCAAAAGAAATCAACTAAAGATAAAAAAAAATAACCTAAAAATAAAGCGATGGGTGTCCTCCCACCAAGTGCTTCTTTAACGTCATCTTAGCTAGACATTAGGTGAGGTTGTCACCCCACCTCTAGTGCCACATCATACACTCCATAGTACTCACATTTTCCAAACCTAAAACATTTTATCTTAATCGTGTCATGGCATTTTGTGTTTAAGTACTTTAAGCATGACTCTATTATGCATTTAGGAAGCCAAACCTTAGCTCCTCGCTTGAGCTTTACCTCTTGCTTCCTTTTTAACTTCTTGCGTACTTCTTTCTTTACCCCACCCTTGGGCTTTATAGCTTTAACTTCTGGAGGTTCCTTTCTCTCCATCTCCTTCCTTTTCAGTATTTCCTTTCCCTGTTTTGACATACACTTAACAGTAACATTATTATCTAAATTAAAACCCCCCCTTTGAGCTTTCATTTTTAACTACTGACGTGTAAGAATTAACTTACTCACGGGGTGGTGTGTGTGTTTTAAAGACAGGAAGTTGGAAGATAATGCTTTCATCGGCAACTCTCAATGTTATTTTTTCCTCATGCACATCAATGATGGCAAAGGCTATGGCCAAGAATGGCCTACCCAGTATGAGAGACTTGTCGACCCTATCTTCCATCTCAACCATAAGGAAATCAATGGGAAAAATAAAATGGCCAATCTTGACCAACACATCCTCAATTATTCCCTTAGGGTATATGACAAACTTGTCTGTTAACTAGATGCTTAGGTTTGTTGGTTTGGGATCACCCAGTCCCAAAGTATTAAAGACTTGGTAGGGCATTACACTCACACATCCCCAAGATCTGCCAAAGCTCTATCAATATATAAGTTTCCTAAAGTACAAGGAATTGTGAAACTCCCTAGATCTTTTAGCTTCTCTAGTAGTTTACAGAGATTGGTAGAGCTTTCCTCTGACAGTTGTATGATAGACACCTCCTTAAGTTTTCCCTTCTTTATAAGCAACTCCTTCAAGAATCTTACGTACTTTGGCATCTGTAAAAAAGCTTCTACCAAAGGGATATTAATATGCAGTTGCTTAAAGAATGACAAAAACTTACTATAGTCAGGATCCTGAGCATTTTGCTTAAGAATTTCCGGATAAGGCACCCGATGCTTGTACTCTGACTCTGAGGATTTAGATCTATCCGCCTTCTTCTCTTTAGCTTTCTCTTATTGTTCCATCTCTTTTCCACCATCTTCACCATATGTCCCATTCTCTTTCTTAACCTCACCATCCATTTGGGTTATCACACTCGACTTTTCAAGATCGTCCAAATTCCTCCCACTCCTAAGTGTGATAGCCTTTAACTCTGCTCTACGATTTGCCTATGTGTTGCTAGGTAGTGTACCTGGCTGCCTCTCACTCATCATTTTAGCAATTTGACCCACTTAGGTATTAAGTCTCTATAATGAGGCCTAGGTATTCCTAATCATGACATCATGTGCTTGAACTCTTTTGTCATTAGCTACCATTTATTCTTTCAACATCTCTCCCGCGTTGCTTTCCTTTAGTGGATTGGTTAGTTGTTGCACAGGGGCTCATGGCTGAAATTTGGGTGGAGGAACCCTTTGCTTGTTATTGTTCCTCCATGAAAAATTGGGGTGATTTCTCCACCCAGGATTGTATGTGTTTGAATAGGGGTTATTACCTCCCCTCTACATATTTCCTATGTAGTTAACTTGCTCCTGAGCCCCACTTGAGCTGCTTGAACCATATGAACCCAGCATGTTACACTCGTGCACTTGGTGATCACCACTACAACTCTCACACATCAACACTCGTTACAAGTGCCTAAGGTGAACACATCAAACTTCTTATTCAAGGCCTTAATTTAAGCTGTCAAAGATGTAACTGTGTCTATGGAATGAATGCCCTGTGTCCTTAGCCTTGGTTGATCATGTGGGTTGGGTAGCCCCTGACAATAGGACCTGGAAATTTCATCAATAAGCTCCCACACCTCTTTTGTTGTCTTTGACTCCAATGATCCTCCTCTAGATGCCAACAAAAGTTATCTATTGTTGTAGTTGAGACCATTGGTAAAGCTCTCTACAAGTTACCATAGCTCAAGCCCATGATGTGGACATTTCAGCAATAAGTCCTTAAACATTTCCCAGCCTTCATAAATTTATTCCCCCTTCAGCTATGAGAAAGAGTAAATTTCTTGACAGAGTTTGGTAGTCTTAGCTGGAGGAAAATACTTCTCGAGAAATGCTACTACCAACTGCTCCCAGGTTATAAAATGTCCGACTGGAAAAGATTTCAGCCACTTCTTTGGATTTTCCCTCAATGAGAATGGGAACAACCTCAGCTTGATAGCATCCTCCAACACCCCGTTCATCTTGAACGCATCACAAATATCCATGAACTCATCCAAGTGGGTGTAAGGATTTTCATAAGCCAAACCTCCATACTGACAGGAGTTTTGGATCATCTGGATGATGGCCGGCTTGATCTCGAAATTTTTAGAGTCCACCGATGGCCTTCTAATCAGACCTCCAACATCATTCAAATTTGCCTGTGTGAAGTTCTGCATGGTCCTCCGCACTTGCCATACCTATTTCCTTTTGCATTGCCATCTCCTATGGCACGTCTATTCCCATTGCCACCAAGATCATTCCTACCCTGATTTCCTTCCATCTCTACCTAAGGGTTTGCCAACTTCACTTCTAGAGCACCCTCTTCCGTGTCTTGAATCAACCAATTTTCAGCTTCTTCTGAAAGTGAATCACCTCATTCCAAAGCTAACCTCCTTGGCTACCACGCAATCTATTGAATCTCGGGATTAAAAGGGTGTAATTGAGACGAGCTAGCTCTAGTCATGCACTAACCTGAGATAATACTGAAAAACAAAAATTAAATACAAAGAAAATAAAGGCTAAATCAATAGTTTCGGATTTATTGCTAATGTTGACCAAAATAAAACAAAACAAAATCCCCGGCAATGGCACTAAAAACTTGATCATGTTCAGCCGCAACACCCGCAAGTGCACGGGATCGTATCAAGTACTAAAATCAGCAAGTCTCGGTATCATTCTCCTAAGTGATTTATTAGTTTATTCGATCAAGCACCAACCCAGTCTCCTAATCTATTATCTAGCTCACAATGATTTTTGGGTTGAGTGAACAAATTTTAAACTATGGAAACTTAAAAGAAATTGAACTTGCAATTAACAAAATCTAAAGAAAACAAAGATCAAATCTAGAAATTAATATGGATTAAGGAATCTACCTAGACTTTGACTCATATTACTCACATTGTATGTTCAATCAACAAATCAATGAATATGTCAATTAATCATTAAGTGGGATTTTTCACAAAATTAGGTTTGAATCTTTCTCAAGTAATTAAATCCCAAATTTCTAAGTAATAGGAAAGGAATCTCTTCTCGATCCTATTCAATTAGAAACAGTCTTAAAGACCAATGAAAAATATGTAAAACCCTAGGAGTTTGTGAATCTATCTCTAGCAGACATAACAAAACTATTAAGCTTTTGAATGTTCTAGGTCTAAACTCTCTATGTCTAGTAACTTAAACAACACAAATCAAGAACAAGCATGCTTTTGCAATTGATTTACAGAAAAATAAGTATCAGAAGCTAAACTTAATGGAAAAACCTAAATATTCATTGAACAAATGTTAATCAATCCATACAACCGAGTAACACTCGCCTAATCTATGTAGATAAATGAATTTAGTTCATACTCAAATCAAAAGAACAAGAAAAAGATAAGAGACTGCAGAAATCCTTGAAGTTCATGAAAACCCAATGAAATTCTATCTAAACCCTTGTAGTTCCAGCTCTAATTTAAGATGATGATCTATAATCAAGCCTTAAAAGCCTTCCTTGATATGTTTTTCTCAGGTTTCTAAGGCCTTAGATTGATTTTGAATGAAATTAGATTGTGTTTTGTTGCAAGATTCCAATCCTCCCCTTTCTGTTCTAAAATTTTACGCTTTTATATTTCTCAGAGTGTTGTCACGGGCGGCTTTCACGGCTAGTGTCGATGCCCATGACAACCTCCTGTGAGATTTCTCTTGGGATCAAGAGGCAGAATGCTCTTACAGTCCCTGTCGCGGCCCGTGACGGGGATTGTGAGAAGCTACTGCTTCTCTCCCTCTATGTCTAGCTTCTCCCCCACAGTCCAGGTCTTCTCTGTCAAGGCCATGACAGCCTTCTATGCTTGGCCTGGGAGAGATAGTAAGCTCCCACGGTCCCTGTCATAGCCCATGATGAGGATCGTGACATGCTACTATTTCTCACGCCCTTGGCCGCTGCTCCCACGGGTGTCACCTCTCTCTATCACGGCCCGTGCCACTGGCCGTGATAGAGTACTGCCTTCCAATTCCTTATCACTTCTCATGATCTGTCTCATAGCCTGTGAGGCAGACCATGAGGTAGCCCTGAGCCTTCATTCTTCGCTCCGTTTTCACATGTTTTATTCATCTTCCGAGCTCGAACCTCAAAATAGTTACTCCTAGCTTTAAAATTCAATTGATTGCTTAAGAATAGCTGAAAAAAACTAGAATAAACACATTAAATTCAATTTAACAAGTAAAATAATCAAGAATATGAGGTAAAATAATGTGTAATTATCTAGTTATCAGCATCCCAACTATAAAATGTGATGCTACAAAGTCTGGATACGAGGCATCCACAAGCAAATAGTCCTCTCAAGCTCTCCCCACTCTTTAGTAAATCTGAAAAGCTCCAGACATCTGCTCTCTCATCTACACCAGTGGATCAGTGAGCACTACCCTCACCTTGGTGGACTGAGCCATCACACGCTCCCTAAGGAAAAACTTCATCAAATCAAATGAGCCAATCAGAATCTGCCTTTAAGTAAAGGTGATACCAATAGAGTAGTAGTCCTCACCATCCAGTTGCACCATATGGAAAGGTCTCCAAATGACCTAAAATTACTAAGAACAAAAGGCACGTGTCAGAAACTTATATGGAAAGATGGGTGAAGTTATCATAACATACCCCAGTCAATGTGGCAAAAATATGCCGGTAATAAAAAAAAAGTGAAGCTATCCTAGTCTAGGAGCTAGGACTCTTTGCACCATATCCTTCCTATTAAAAATGGAAGTTGGTCTCAAAGCAAGATCCTGGGGGCAATAGTCCTAATATGGTAAAAATTCCCTAAATCTATAATAGAAAAAGAATAGTTCAGTAATATGCCAAAAATCATGACAATCTGAAAAATAAAAGGGTAATACTAACCTTTTAGACAATAGAGGCTCATTTTTTATTGTGCATAGAAAATTAGATTAAGATTGTGGGCTTGTTTCCATTGACACAACACGTTGAAAGCCATAAAATAAACTTGTGCAGCATTGCAGAACTTGAAACCTTTTTTAAAAGGGGCTCATGCTAATTTAATAAGTATAATCTAACATAAATTTCAATATAAAAAAAATACACAAATATCACATGTATTATCATTATTATTGTAAAAAAAATAAACATTTTTCAATACTTGGTGAAAAAAATACACATATATATATATTGGATTTTTTAAGACTAAAAGGGGCAAGGTCACTCCTATCCTAAAAAAGGTCCTCCCCTAGCATTTAATCACTTACCCTTCCATTTCACAGAATTTCAATTATACCAGATAGCCCAAATCAACATAAAAGTCATCAGAAGCAACAACAAAAAAAAGAGATTGCAACCATTCCTAAATAGAAATAAAAGAACCTCAAACAATAAAAGCAAGATAACTCTAGCACACCTTGGTGAAAGAACAATTTAGAAATATATGGCATTATGTCTCAACCTCAGAATTGCATAATACATAGGTTGGATCATGCAAAACTCTCCATTTAAGAAGCTCCTCTGAAGTAAGAAGAACACAATTTAATACATGCCAAGTAAAAGCACGGACCTTAGTAGGAACATGACATTTCCATATTTGCTACCAAATTCGAGGAGCTAGAAGGGAAAAGGAACCTTGAAGAGCTTTGTATACACTCCTTTGGAATAAAAAATCCAATACCACTCATCTTGAACATTCCTTGAACTCAATGGAATTTGGAATATAAAATGATAGTCTCTAGCAGTAAATAAAGACTCAATCAAGTCTTTGTTCCAAATTCGAGAGCCCTCCAATATAAGATCATTGATCATAAAATGAACATCTAAAGAAGTTTCAATACAACCATTTGATGAATAATAGCCATGGATATAAGCTATTCTGGATGTAGTACCATTTCCAATTTTGTATCTCAAGCCCTTTAGTAGTAACTCTTAGATGTAAAAATACTGTGCCAAGAGTAATTAGGATTATTCCCCAATTCAACATCAAGAAAAGAAGAATTTGGATAATAGCGAGACTTGAGAATTATAGCCAAGAGAGTGTTAGGCTTTATGAAGATTTTAAAATCCTAAACCTCCCCATTTTTTAGGAACACATAAGGCATCCCATCTCATCCACCTGATACCTTTTTTATTTACCTTAGAACTGCTCCACCAATAGGCATTTAATATTTGTTCCAACTATTGGTATAAACCCAAAGGTAATAAGAACATGGACATAGAAAAGTTTGGTAAGGCCTGGGCAGCTGTTTTTATTAAAATCTCCTTACCATCCTTACTAAGATTTTTTGAACACCAAGAATTCACCTTACTCCAATTCCATTCTTTAACAAATTGAAAAAGCCTTTTTTTTTCTCCCAATAAAAGAAGGAAGGTTAAGGTACATATAATGATCAATTGTATACTGAATATTTAAGGATGAATAGATATCAGAAATCAATGATTCACCAACATTCTTGCTAAAAGAAATCATGGATTTCTAAAAATTAATATGTTGTCCAAAAGAAGTGTCATACTCTAATAAAATATCTTGAATTATCCTTGCTTCTTAAAGAAAGGCCTTGAAAAATAATAAGCACTTGTCTTCATAAAACAAATAAGAAATAGAGGGCATTGAATGGACAATATTATAGCCATAGAGTAGACCTTGTTTCTCTTTCAAATAAATCAAAGTGCTAAGAGATTCAGCACAGATGATGAAAACATAAGGGGATAAAGGACATCTGTGGCATAAACCTCTAAAAGGATAAATGATATCCAATTCCTTTCCATCATGAAGAACTTTATAATTAGTATAAGTGATACAAAGCATGACCAAATTAATAAATTCAGAGGCAAAACCCATCCTTTCCATTACCTTCTCTATGAAACACCATTCCATATGATCATAGGCTTTTTCCATATCAACTTTGAAAGTAGCTACACCATTCTTTCCTTGTGTTTTCCTATAGAGATATTGAGTTATTTCATATAAGATTAAGATGTTATCTATAATCATTCTCCAATGTAGAAAACCATATTGAGAGTCAGAGATAACAAAATTCAATACTTGCTTAAGACACTTTGCCACAACATTCACCACAATCTTGTATATAATATTACACAAGAAGATTGGTAGCCAGTCAGATATAAATTCCACTACTTATTTCTTAAGAATAAGAACAATATGAGTTAAGTTAACTCCTTCATGGAAAGAGTGGAAGTTAATAAAACTCAGACAGGTTGCCATTGTATTTGCACTAACTATATCCCAATAACATTGAAAGAATGTCAAATTCATACCATCCGGCCCAGGAGAATTCTCTGGTTTCATAATGAAAATAACATATTTGATTTATTCTAGAGTATAGGAAACCATTAAAATCTCATTATCCACAGAAACTAAAGAAGAATAAATAGCATTAATACAAGTTGCACTATTACAACCTTCACTTCTAAACAAAATGGCAAAATAATTCGTAATATGAGTAGCCAAACCTTAATCCCAATCAATCCATGTGCCCCTATCATCTTTGAGTTCTTCAATTTAGTTATTGTTTCTCCTAACAATAGCTACAGAATGGAAATAATGAGTTTTAAGATCTCCTGAACTAAGCCAATATTGTTTGGCTCTTTGACTTCAAAAAGTATATAGCTGATTGAATAATCTATGTAATTTGCCGTTCATTTCCTGAAATTGAAAGACACTATCTGCATCTCTAAAGTCATGATACTTCTTCATGTTCAACTTACAGATTCCAATCTGAGATCTCAATTCCTTAGCAAAATTATCTCCCCAAAGTAGAAAAACTATCTCACACCTTTTAATTTTATCACATAGAGACAGCCCATCCGATTGACTCCAACTTCGACGCACAATCTCAATACAATCAAATCTTTGAAGCCAAGCATTATCAAAACAAAAATGCTTCTCCCTTCTCCTTTCTCTAGAAATTTTAAAATCTGCAAAAATAGGTACGTGATCTGACTCATTTGTTTCAAGCATGTAAACCACAGCAACACTAAACATTTGTATCCAATTGAAAGTTGCTAGAGCTCTGGCAAGACATTTTTAAACTCACATAGGGGAACCTTTATGTGCTTCCCAATTATAGGAATAGTCAACCATTCCCAAATCTACAAGGTTATTGTCCTCTATTGCTTGTCGAAATCCAGCAATTAACCATGGAGGACGATCGCAAGGACGCTTTTTATCAGATTGAGAAAGGATATCCTTATAATCCTTAATGATTAACAATGGGAGAGACGAAGATATCGATAGTGATTTGAGAAATTACAATGCCTCCTTACGTCTACCACTTTCTAAGAATTCATAGTACCTTGTAAGCCTCTAAGTTGCTAACCTAGGCAATTGAATTTATAAATCTACATGATTCCTAGAGAAGCCAATAACAAATGCCCATTCCTTTTTTCTCAATAACATGGTCAATATTTCATTACGACCTAAATTTTCTTCACAAAGAAAGCCTTCATAGTCTAATCTATTTTTAATTTTTGGAGCTTATTCAAGACCAATAAGTGTTTTCATAAGAAAAATAAAATGTGGCTTTTTAGTTTAGACTAAGTCAAAAAGACACTAAACTATTTATGGGTTGCCAAGCCCACAACAGTTCTAACTCATGCAACTCATTAGATTGAGTGGGCCATGCAAATAGAACCCACCTCCATATTAATTTTTGAATCATCATCCATATTGGTCATAAGAATCTGCTCTTCCTCTATCTTTTGATTCAAGCCATTAACAATTTCATCCATCCTTTTTTTTATCCAAAATAACTTAAACAAGCCCATTAATCTCAGTTTCCATTGGGCTTTCAAATTTAGCCTTATCCAGTTTTGAAAAAAATGGAGGAGTTAGCAATAAGTACCTTATCTTGTTTCTTAGTAACTACTTCATAACCATTTGCCATGTAAGGCACTAGAAAAACTGTCGCTACTATTGTCTAAACTCCCTTATCTCCATCGCTCCATTGTCATCTTCCAACAGAATGCTACTAGACATGGATTATTCTACCAATCGAAACCACTTCTCCCCTGGATTCTACTATAAAGGCTTATTAGTGGCATTCAACCACAAACCTTAAGGTTTAGGAACATCAATACCAACAAATTCTTAACGTTTAGAGCACTTAAAATTTGTCTTTCCTAGCCTAGCACATATGTATTAAAAAGTCGATAATTTCTCATACTTAATATTTACGTACAACATTTTTATTAGAGACGTATGCCCTAGAGCTATGTACATTGTATATGTCTGTAATCATAATATGGCATATATATATATATATATATATA
>CAOJBK013806344.1:0-12639 GCA_948294925.1 Codiaeum variegatum
GAGTTTGTGTAAGCTGTCCAACAGACAACAGATCAAAAGCACGTTAGGAATGAAATACACTTCTGAAAGTGTATGCTTCCCAAACTGAATGGTACCAATGTGATTAACAACTTGAGTAGTTTTATTAGAAAGTTGAACTATAGTTTTCTGACTGGGAGATATCAGATCTTGAAGTAAGGCTAAGTTAGAACAGATATTATGACTTGTTCCTGAGTCTACAATCTATAAATCTTCCAAATTATTATCAAACATAGTTAAAACAATGGAATGTAAAATACCTGCATAGCTGAGATAGCTTGCAACACCCTAGTCAGCTACTCCTTTGTTCTTAACTAGCCTCTGAAATTCTCTTGACACTGCTGCTGCAATAGCCATGTCAAAATCTTCTTTCTTCTGTGTGTCGGCAACACATTAATCCTCAGTAGTCATGTTTACAGCTTTCACTAATACCTTGGCATTAGTATCAGTATGAATTCTTCCACCAATACCTTGACCTTTCCTTCTCATTAGATCTTCATACCAACTAGGATATCCAATCAACTTAAAATAATTTTCCTTATCATGTCCAGGAATGCCACAATTAGAACATTTCTAACTCCTGTCTCGAATCCTTTGTCCATAACCTCTTCCTCCTTGCCTATTAACACTTCTTTGTCCACCTCTAACTACCATAGTAACACTATTTACAATATCCATATTACCAACCTGTCTTTGCTTTTCCACAGTTAGTACCATAGCATATGCTTTCTGAATAGAAGGTAATGGATCCATAATCAAGAACTGGTTCTTAATATGCTCAAATTGTTCATCTAGTCCCATTAAGAATTATAGGAGCTGATAGAACTCATTCAGGTCTATTTTCAGCTTTGATGATCCACAAGCACAAGTCATATGAGGTACTAGACAATTCAATTGATCCCACATTTGCTTCATTTTGGTAAAATATATTGTAACAGACATAGATCCTTGATTCAAAGAGCAAATTCCTCGTTGTACTTGGAAAACCAAAGGACCATTATTCTTGCCATATCTCTGCTCTAGATCTCTCCATAACTCTCTTGCCTTTGATGTATAAACAAAAGCATTCACCAAATATTTCGAAATTGAGTTCAGGATACAAGATATTACCATATTATCAACTCTTAGCCATTGTTCAAAGTCATCAGAATCTTCTAGAGGCATAGGACATTTTCCATTGATAAATCCCAATTTCATCGTAGCAGCCAGTGCTATCTTCATGGATCTGCTCTAAGACACGTAGTTCATCTCATCCAAAGGAGTTGAAACCAATACCATTCCAGGATTATCTGATCCTTGCAATGCAAGTGGATCACCATCTCTTCTTTCAACGTACATAACATTTCTTCTGTTTTCTGGTTGTAGAGGTTGTTGAATCTCTTGTTCAATCTCCTCCATTATCTTCTTCTTAGTCATTCTCCATAGATTTTAGAGAGTACGCTCTGATACCATGTTAAACATTGCAACTGAATTGAAAAGAAGCAAAATGAACTTCTATTCCTTTCTTATTATGAATTACAGAGTATACAGTATATATATACACATAACATTTGGAGCTAATGTTAACAAGCTAATGTGAACAGGGAAGCTTGCATCACAATATGCGTGTGTATTCCAGCTGTCACTCTACCATTTTGTTGCACACACTCCCACATTTCTGTTATACACAGTCTGCACACACTCTCAAATTCTGTTACTACACACACTCCCACATTCTGTTACAAGATTATGTTACAAGACAAATATTACAGTACAATGCAGTGTACTGTAATTACTATGATCTAACAAGCCGGAAGAGGTACCTTGTTCAAACGGCAACACACCCACAACATAGAAAGGGAAAAGTCTGGGAGAAGAGATAACAAATGGACAACAAGTTGAATGTGGCCTGGTGGCTAGCAATTAAGATGCATTTCACTTAGATCCTGGGTTTGAAACTAGGTACCTCCATTTTTTGTTATCACACCAGCTCTTTTTTTTTTTTTTTTTTAACTTTTATGTTTTATCATCGTTTCTCTTCTTTTTTTTTTTTTCATTATTATTAATATTATTTTTACAAATGCCATGTTTTCATGTCACCCTTTAAATCTTGTATTTATTTTTTTTAAATTTATTTTTTTCATTTTTCTTTAAATGGCTTCTTTTACTTCTTCTTTTTTTTTTTGTACAACATCAATTTTCTTTATTTTTAAAATGAAATGAAATTTTTGTTATTTAATTTTTTTTGTTATTATAGTTAATCTAAATTACAAATATAATGAATTTAAGATTTTCATAATTTAATATAATGAATGCAAGATTTCAATTTAATAAATTTTGAATTTTTCATAGTTTATTGTAGTATATCTAAAGTTTCAATATAGTGATTTTACGATATTCATAATTTATTATAGTAAATCTAAGATACAAATGAAATGGATCTAAAATTTTAATAGTTTATTATAATGAATGTAAAGTTTTGATATAATGAATTTTGATTTTTCATAGTTTATTGTAGTGAATCTATAGTATATATACAGTGAATCTAAAATTTTGATAGTTTATTATAGTGAATGTAAAATCTCGAAATAATGAATCTAGAATTTCTTTTATACCTTATAATAGTGAATGTAAGGCACAAATATAGTGGATCTAGAATTTTCATAGTTTATTATAGTCAATGTAAGATTTTCACATGTAATGAATTTTGAATTTTTCATAATTTATTACAGTGAATTTGTTATGAATTTAAACTAAATATGAGGTTCAAATATTACGAATAAAGTGAATATAAAATACAAATGAGGTAAATAAATACACATATAATATATATTATATTTTATGAATAGCTGATAAATATCAAGTGTACATATGATGAATATAAAGTGAATAGTTAATAAATATATATGTAATAAATTAAAAAATTATATTTAAAGTGACAAAAAAATTATACATAAATTAAATAAAACATATTAAACTATTTTTAAAAATTATAATTAAATAATTTAAAATATTAAATTAATAAATGATTCATTTTGAATGGGTTATAATTTTTAAAGAAAAAGAGGTCAAAGAGAAAAAAAAATGATTATTTATAAAAAAAAAATCACAAACTTTCAAATTAATTACGATCTTATCACAAACTTTCAATTTTAACAATTTGAATCATATACTTATTAATTTTGACAAATTAAGTCAAATGGTTGGATTTCGATGCTAAGCTAGCAACTGGAGATGACATGGCCCACCAATAATGAATATTATATTTCACACCCTAAATAGCTTAAAAAACTATTAATAAAAAAATTAAGATTAAATATTAAAATAAAATTAAATAATAAATTAAAATTATTAATTCTTAACTTTTTTTTTTAAAGTAATCTTTTTTTTAATCTCTGTTAGTATATTTCTTTTATTCTAAAATATATGATCGTTTTATTTTTTGTGTTTAAATATCAAAAATAAATTTATAAAAAAATATTTAAAATTATAATATAAAAAATATATCAATAAATTTTTATTAAATAATAATTTTATAAAATTATTTTTAATAATTTTTTATTTATATATTTTAAAAATAATTAAAAATAAAAAATTTATTATTAATAAATATAATGACTATTTATTCCAGAAAGAGAGTATGCAGTTGGGTCACGTTAAATATCAAATTCATTTTCAACAACCACTTTTATTTTCGAAATTCAATAGTCACAACTAACTCGATTTTTTTTCCAGGTTTCTTCCATTTCTTTTTCATTTCATGCCTTAGCCTCGTTAACCAGCTGCATTCATTTCCATTTCTTTTTTGTTTTTTTAAATTTCTCCCTCTCTCTCTCTCATTCTCAATTTTCTCTCTTTGTTTACTATTCCAGTTCCAGAAATAATGCCCATATTAATCAAAGCTCTGTTTAATTTTTACATTTCTAAAGTTGTTTATAGTTTATACCCAGATTAATCAAAACCCCATCTTAAAGAGACGATTCCCCATGGAAACCCAAATTTGAAGAACCCAGGACTGATTTTGATTTTTCTTCTTTGCGTAAGACAATTTCCCTTTCTATTTCTCTTTCCCAATAAAATTGAAACATTTCTCCTCTATTCAGAATATATTGAAAATATAATCTTATAAATCAAAATCTAGAAAATTTGTGAGCTGTTTCAGATTGAGAGGCGAAGAGCAGGCTGGGTCTTGTGAGTCTAAGAGATGAAACGACAACAATCTGGTTTGTATGAAGGCGAGCCACTGGATTTTGGGGTAGGTGAAGGTTCGACGACATCTGGGTTCTCTGCTTTTAGCGGTTGCGATTAGAAGTGGGTTCGTAGGTTTAAGGCCCCGCCCGAGCGGCCGCCGGATTTCCCGATGGAGCGCGCCAGGAGGCCTTGTGGTCCGGAGAAAACCTTTCAGTTTGCACACTTGGCATCGCGGATTATGGTCAATGTCCTGCATTTGTGCATTCATATGTTTCCGTTTGAATGCAAGTAGTGTGTAAGATGTTTGGAGTTGTCACTTAATCTTTAAGAAAATCGATTTTATATTAGGTGATTAATAATTCTTTTATTTGTAAATTTCATTTTAGAAAAATATTATTTTTTATCCTATTAGAAAAATCTATTTTTTTTGAAACCAAAGAGGTTCGGATGATTCGTGATCTGAAAATATTTTTATAAAAAATAATTTTTGTACCATTTTTAAAAGACAACTTTTGGTTCGAAAATCATGAAATTTTAGTTAAAATTGTGATTTTCATGTATGCATGAACATTTATAATGGCATGGATTCCTGAACATGTGAATATGGAATGACAATGCACAAAGCGGTAAATACAATTGATTCTGTCAGTGGTACTTTTCCTAGCTCATTTCAGGTTTTAGAGAAGGCATAACTCCTCAAATAAAGCGATAAATTACATTACAAAAATCGGTAAAATCATGGAATCTCCTCTCCAGTCTTATGATCTGGGAGGAGCCCACATTCTTTAAAGATCATATACAAAGCAATAACAATAACATAAAATAATAACGTACAAACAGATTGAATAAAACATGAACAAATAAATAAAATAAGGAAATAAACAATAAAATAAAGGGAAAAGCGATTTTTAGAGTTGAAGCCATAAAAGGCTTGCCGGCGTATCCTGTTGTATTGGAATCAAACCCTACGCCGTTCTCCCTTTTCGCGAAGGGTGGGGTGTTCTGGTAACAAAAGGGGTGGTTTGATATCAGTAGTTAATTGATTTTAATTTAATAGAAACAATCAATGATGCGCTTCCGCAACAACACTCGTAAGTACACAGGGTCGTACCTAGTAATATAATCGGTGAGTGTTGGTATTGTTCTCCCAAATGATTGTGGAGGTTCAATTGCTCAAGCACTAGCTCAATCACTTAGATTATTGCCTATCTCACAAATCATTGTTTTGATTAATAACTAAGACTAAATTAAACTTAAAACGACTAATTTGACAGTTTAGCGAAAATTAAACACAAGGATAAGATTCAATGAGAGAAACGTCTACCTAGATTTCGACTCGTATTTGACTAAATTGCATTAGTAAACAACAACTTAATGAGCATTCAAGGAAAACAACAAGTGGGTTTTCACAAACAAGTAGGTTTGAATTTTTCTCAAGCAAGCAAACCCCTAATTCCTAAGTAAAGGTTGAGGATCTCTTCTCACAACTAATCAATTAAGAAAAATATTAAAAAATTATGAAATAAACATAAACCCTAGGCATCTATACATCTATCTTTAGCAAATATAGCAAATCTGATTGATTTTGAGTGTTGAAAACCTAAACTTTCTATCTCTAGTAAAGCATAGGCAATAATAATCATCAATAAGCATGCATTGAAGATGAAAAAGTGCAGTAATTTAAATCAAAATCAATGCTTGAAGAAAATCCTAAACAATCATTGAAGAAAATAGTTGATTAATCTATACAAAAGTCAAATACTAATCTAATGTAGGTAGACTAAATGTATTTAGTTCATAATTATAAGATTACAACAGAAAATAACATAGAAAGAGAAAAAAGTTAAGAAACCCATAGAGATTCTTAACATATATACCCAAACTCTAAATACCCTTGTTGAATCTTGATGAAAACTTGATCTTGATCTTGAAATCTTTCTCAAATCTTGCTATTTGATGAGTTTTTCTCCAAAAATTGGCTCTCCTAGGATTAGGAACCAAGAACTTTGAAAATAGTAAAAAATTCCCCCACTTTCTATAACTTTCTGGCTTTTATAGTGCTGGAAAAGTCGGGATCACAGGCACTATTCACGCCCATGACCACTGCCCATGAGTTTTGCCAATGAAAAACCATTAAGAAACAATGAGCAACAAGGTGGTCACGGGCACTTCTCCGGCCATGAATACTGCCCATAAGCCACTTCCTACTTATTAGACTGAATTTGCCCTTGCATACTGGGTCACGAGCACTTGTCACGCCTGTGACCACTATCCGTGACTTACTAGTTTCCTCATTTTTTTTCTATGTTTTAGCTCCATTCGCACCCCTTTTCCGATGTTTTGCTCCATTTAGCTCAGAATCGATGTTTAGCGTATGAAAGCTGAAAACACACTAAAACAAACAAATCAAATGCAATTGGACTAGGATAATGGCCAAGAAATAAAGCAAAAACTAGGTATATTTGGCCATTATCAAACTCCCCCACACTAAATCTTTGCTTGTTCTCAAGCAAATCTAAACACAATCCAAACACAATCTTCGCTTGCAAAAGTCAAGGACCCAAAAATTTGAACAAATAAAAAGAGTAAAAATCACTATCATAGATATCTAGGTTTCACAATACTTCAGTTTCATGACTAAACTAAAGAATCAGTAATCAAGTTTGGAATCCATGAAGACACTATTCTCACAATCCAGCTCCAAGGCAATTCAATCACACAATTGAGCATCTAATCCTAAAAACATGGATCCATCAAGTTATTCAACCTAAGCATTCCCCAAATAACTCGATCGATATTTCTGGAGAATTGGCAACTTTCTTTGCTTGTTTATTATAGACATCATGATTTTTTTTTCAAATTTTCAAAGGATCTGACTTAGCTAAATTCGTCACTAGTCTTTTGATGAGAAGGTAAACACTTTGTGGCACCGATCCCTAATTACTCAACTAGTCACGGACTTGTTTAGCCGGCTACTAGCACTATTCATGATTTCACATTTTAGATATCGCTCTGCGCAATACGAAACTAGCGGAATATGTTATAATTTTCAAAGTCCCTCATTTATTTTATTTTCACATACTTTTTTCATGAGTGCACAATTTTTTCATATTTCTTCCATTTCCCAAGAGAATCAACCAGGAACTTAGGTACTAGCTCTATTTTCTTAACCTAACTCATGTCAAGGAAAAAGACTAAACACTTGACAGTAACTAAATGCCCTAGAGCCTAGTCGTAGGAACCGTGCCAAGTGGATTTCTACTATCAATCACTATGTACTAAGTTTAATTAAAAAAACCAAAGTCATAAGTGAAAACTAGTGTCTACGTGAGTGATTTAAAAAAAAAATTGGTCTAAGTGGAATCTGTAATTTTGTGCTTAGTTTTGTTGTTCCTATTTTCAGGCATTCATACATGACAAAAAATGAAACACCAAATAATCATGCAATCCAATCAATACAATTCACCCTCCCCCCACCCACACTTAAACCACACATTGTCCCAAATGTGTATAAAAACAATAAAGAGAAAAGAGAGAGGGGAAGAGTATTGCCCTGAGAATGGAAATGGAAGGTGTCCAACCTTCCTTAAAATTACAATCGAAGCTAAAATTAGAAGTTATGCGCTACATATCAAGGTTAGCATTGGTTTCACATCGAAACCACAAAAGAATATAACACTTCAAGATCAGTATCAAATAAAACATAAACAACAATAAATAAAGACCAATATCTAAATTAACCATAGTACAAAAATCCAAATAAAGAAAAAGATAAAGAAGTAGAGTAAAGAGAAGTAAACCACCCCGACTAGAATGTTGGGCTTCAAGAACCGGTGTTGCCATCATCATTACCATCGGACCCAGACTCCGTTGCTGGCTCAGAACTGAAGTGGGAAGCAGTGGCTGGTGGGTTGCTTGAGTGGGTCTCGGTCTCTAATTCCGAGCTCTCTAGGTCCACTTCAGGGTGTACTGAAGCTAAGGTGCCAGGGTGGCCTGAAGCTGATGGCATAGAGGAGGAGGCACCCTGATCGCCATGTGCTGGGGCCATAGGAAGAGCTAGTAAGTCAGGGATGTCAGGCAGTGAGGTAGAACATCGGGGCTTCTTCAATCCACAGTTTTTTCAGGAGCTTATATAAAACCTTAGTGAACCAAGAACGCTGGCAATATTCCTCTTGCAGCTCCTCCAAAATGTCATGTTGCTGCCTCTGGAGGTGCCCGATGTCAGCCTGAATAAACCTCATACTGTCTGCCATGCTAGCTCAGGGAGCATCCTTAGGAGAAGGATCCTCCTCCTCCTCTTCCTTTGAAGAAGACGACGAATCATCACGCAGCACAGAAGATGAAGCTCCCTTCAACCTTCGACCCTTTCTGTCATTCTTCATATTCTTGATACAATCAATGTCAAAAATCAAGGTAGGGCCATCGGTGGTCATGTCTTTGACTTGATCAATGACCCCCAGTTTGCGGCCCGTCCGTGTGATATATGAACCACTGTGCAGACATCCCTTTTTATCCTTTGTGGCTTGATCATGCAACATCCACATAAAGGTCTCCACCATATTCACTCGAATGTCCTTATGCATGAAATATAGAAGGAATAAGTCTGTCTTGTTCACATGCCCACTTGACTGAGATCAGGCCGAAATGGACCATCCAAGCAGATAATGCACATATCGAAGGGCTGGTTCTTTGAATTTTGTGGCCTTGCTTACTGTAGATGTCCATTTTCTGCTAGCCAACTGCTCCCAAGACTATTGTGGTGCTAGAAGAGCATAACTAAAGGCTACTTCTGATGTGAAATAGGCAGATGACTCAACCTCATCCTGAGTGTTGAGCTCAAAGTCAACCGTTAGGTTGTCTATACTCTTCAAGAAGTCTTGACCACCCAAATTGAAAGAGATGACCTTCTTGTTCTTGTCAGCTTGCTTCTTGGTCCAGTTAAGAGTGCACAAGAACTCTAATGTAAGCTCGTGATATGCCAACTCTTGGATGTCATATAAAATTTTCCATTCTAACTAATTAACCATAAATTGCATGTGAGGGCACTCAGGTAGGCTCACCAAGGATTTCCAATCCGGCATATAGTTGGCGTAGAATGGCTTGTTCCCAAAGAGCTTGAGTCGGTCCTTTTGCCACTGCTCTGAGAAATTGATACAATGGTGGTTCAGATTGTAGGTTTGTCCTCCACGATGGCATCTAACAAGAAGGTAGAATGGTGGTGAAGGTGGTTGAGGTAGCCTTCTTGTTGGTGCCTTCTTTTTAGGCTTCTTGGCTAGTGAAGAAGAGGCTGGGCATTCGCTGGCAGCCTTTGAGCTCGAGGAGGCAGCAACATTCTTTCTCGAACCCATTTTTTGCAAAACAACATAAAAATGATCCATGAAAAAATGCCATAAAAGGCTATTAGTGGTTAGTCATAAAAAAAATAAAAATTCGGCACGGTAACGGCTAGAAAATAGACTATTACCAAACTACAGAAATTGAGCAAGTAACCATATTATAGCTCGAGCACCCCACTCATCCAACCCCCACCCCCAACACACACACACATAGATAATTACAAAGCTTAAAGACAAAAGAAGTGTGAAGTGTGTGTTTGTGTCTCACAACAAGGGTTGAGCGAGAGTTTTAAGGACAAAATGCTTGATATTTTTACGCAAAAAATGAACCTAGCTCACTCAATCCATCCAATAACAAAATTACATAAACACCACTTAGCATGTGAGCACTCAAAACATGAGAGTTAACAATCATGTGCTCGGTGTGCCGTGCATACAACTAAAGCAAGCCAAAGTGAATTTGGCGTGTTTTAAAAGCTAAAACAACACAAAAAATGTTGTATTCCAAGTGAAATAAAAAACCTAAGTCACTTTGACATTTCATCGAACACATGGCATGCACAATTTCTAACCACCACAACCAACTAAAATAAACACTCAATTCACTCCCAATTTGTTAAACACCAAGGATTCAAGGTTTTTTAAAGCAATAAAGACAAACTCTCAAGAATAATTAAGGGAAAATAAAATCAAAAACCCTAAACTATGTGCATAAAGATAACACAAATTGACGACAACCCAAAGAAATTAAACTGAAATTAAACACATAGATATAACAATTAACACAAACAAAGAAACAAAAATGCAATATAAAAGCTTAACATGCAATTTTCTAGCATAGAACCCTAAAACTAAACAAATAATAAAATGCACGAAAGAATAAAGAAAAAGAGGAAGAACCTTGATTAAACTTGAAAGAAATTGAAGATTTTGTCTTGAATCCTTGTTGTTTGTAAGAAAAATGAAGAATTTTGAGAGTTTTAGATTGTGAAAAATGAAGGTTTGGGGGTGAATTTGGATTTAAAAAATGTAATTTTTATGTGGGAACCACTGTTTTTCTGGCAAATATCGAGCTCACGAGCATTCCTCATACCCATGAATATTGATCGTGAATGGAATTTTCAAACAGTAGCTCACAGATGGCTTATGAAGTCTTTTCATGGTCATGAATAGTGCCCGTGAAAAGACCCAGAAAATGTATTTTTCAAGAAGTAGCTCACTAATGACTCATGGGCACTTGTCACGCCAGTGAATAGTGGCTATGACTGCACAGTGAGCTACTGTTTGGCAGTTATACAGCTCAAAAATTCCAAACAATTTTTTCAAACAAAAATTTTCCTAGCTTACCCCTTTATTCGTACCACATTTTTTGGCACCATTTGTGGTACGAACCACTTACCATTTCTCGATGGATTAAGCTCCATTTCCCTGTGATAATCTCCAACCAAGCATATTATCTCTTTACTCAAGAAAATCAAGAAAAATAAAACTAAAACTAAGAAAAGCAAAGTAAATCTTTCATCGGTAGGTTGCCTCCCACCAAGGGTTTCTTTAACGTTGTCTTAGCTGGACATTAGGTGAGGCTTTCACCTTACCTCTTGGAGGTACCAAACCTCTTTGAACTTGAAGAGTTCCCCCTTATCTAGGTACAATTTTAGTCTTTGAGTGTTGACCTTAAAATCACCCTTTTCGGGGTGACTTAGCTCAATGGCACCATGGGGAAACACTTCTTTAACCATAAAAGGACCGGACTACTGGGATTTCAACCTTCTCGAGAATAATATCAAATGTGAGTTAAAAAGTAATACCTTGTCACCTACCACAAACTCACGCCTTTGTTTAATCCTCACAGTATACCATTTCTTGGTTCTTTCCTTGTACGCTCTATAATTGTCATAAGTTTGAAGCCACAATTCCTCAAGTTCGTTGAGTTGTAACTTCCTTTTCTCATCTGCAACTAATAAATCAAAGTTGATCTATTTTATGGCCTAATAGGCTTTTTATTCAAGCTCCACAAGGAGATGGCATGCTTTACCATAGACAAGTCTAAAGGGCGTTGTTCTAATTGGGGTTCTATAGGCGATTCTACAAGTCCATAAGGCTCCATCTAATTTTTCGACCCAATTCTTCCTATTCCACTCTATAGACTTTTCTAAGACTCTCTTGATTTCCCAATTGGTATTTTCAACTTGTCCACTTGTTTGCAGGTGATAGGGGGTTGCAAGTTTATGAACGACACCACATTTTCTTAGAACTTTAGATAATTGTGCATTGCAAAAGTGTGTGACTCTATCACTGATGATTAACTTGGGTGTACCAAAGAAACAAAACAACTTTTTCAGAAACTTGACAAATTCAATGCCCTAAACATCAAACACTTCACACTCAAGAATACCGATTTGGGGCACTTCATCACAGGAAGAGATATTACCCGACCTTTGGCATGCATTACATTTATTCACCCAATCGTGGCTATCTTTGAATATGGTAGGCTAATAGAAGTCAGCCTCCAACACCTTTTAAGTGGTTTGATTTAGACCAAAATAACCTCCGGTTGCACCCCCTTTGGCATTGGTCCAAGATTTGCAATGTTTCCAACCAAGCCACACAATGTCGGATCACATTGTCACTGCACAACTTAAAGAGAAAAGGGTCATCCCAAAAGAAATATTTTAAGTCCAAAAAGAATTTTTTCTTTTGATGAAAAGTTAACCCTTTTGGGAGTTCCCTTGCAATAAGATAATTAGCCTAGTCAGCGAACCAAGGAATATTAGAAGAAGAGGTAGAATCACATACCTTACTTATTATTTCAAGGAGTTATTCATCAGGGAAGGCATCTTGAATCTCCTTTTCTCCTAACTTTTCGAGCTCTGGGTTCTCCAATCTCGACAAGTGATCTGTTGTCAAGTTTTTAGCCCCTCTATTGTCTTGAATCTCTAAATCAAACTCTTAGAGTAACAACACCTACCGAATTAGCCTAGGCTTTACATCATTTTTGGCAAAGAGGTACCTCAATGTTGAATGATCCGTATAAACCACTACCTTTGACAAAATGAGATAAGAGCAGAATTTGTCAAAGTATACGACCACCAAAAGCACCTTTTCGGTGGTGGTA
>CAOJBK013807748.1:0-12858 GCA_948294925.1 Codiaeum variegatum
TATCCAAAATATCCCTACTAACACATATTTATAGTAGGAAAAGTCCAAACCCAAAAAGGAAAAGGAAACATAACAAAAAAACATAAGAAAAGATTACTTGCGAAATAAGTAAAACTGAAAAACCCAAATTTGAAGCCCAAAACGATAGAATTTGGCCAAAACAGGGCAGACCTTATGGCAAAGCGACGACTTTGGCTCACGGGCCCATTTCCAATCAGAAAACACATAAACTTTGCCAAAATCCAACACTTCAGACTTTTTGCCGCAAACTGCTAAAACTGCCAAATGGGCCCTAAACTGCCGAATGGGCTTCCGCATCAACACTGGACTACTTTGTACACATTTTAAAATGGAACTCAAGTGAATCTATTAGGATTCAGAATTTAGTTTCCTTCCAAATGCATCTTTGGAATTATAGCTACAAAATGAATAAGGATCCAATATGGCATTATCAAGGTTATAGCCCAACACTAACAATTAATTCTATTCCCACTCCAATTACTCAAAAAGGGTAATGAATCTTGAATTCTATAAGCACAAAATTTACTTCCATAAAAGAAATGAGTCTTTTTTGTTAAGTGATGCTGATAAACCTTTTCAATGATATGATAATATTGAAACTACAAGAAAAATAGGCCTATTGTGACACTTTTAAATGACTATAGAGGTGCTTTTTAGTTTTACGAGGCCTTTTTAGGACGCTTTTATATGCGCCGTTTTAGGTCCCCCGCCAAACCCTTTTGCGGCGCTTTTGACTAGCGTAGGTATAAGTCGGAAAAAAGCACTGCAAAATCTTACAACGCTTTTTCTACTTATACGGATGCATCAAAAGCATCGCAAGAGGCTTAAAGGCACTTTCAAAAGCACCTTTAATTAATTACACTAAAATCATTCACATCACCTCTTGCGACGCATTTTTCGCTTACGCCGGTAAATCAAAAGCATCGCAAGAGCATAAGTGCACTTCCAAATGCGCCTTTAAATAATTACACTAAAAATCATTAGTATAAAATAAAAAAAAAATCCACAATTAGCAAATTCAAATTTACAATGAAATTTTTTTTATTAAACCAAATGTATGAAAAGAGTGTCACTACAATAAGAAACTTCCCAAATAACAAAACCAACAAAGTAAGGATGGTGAAAATTAAATTTATAAGTATGATTTTCCATCTTAACTGAGAAGATATTGCACACACATTTCGGTTGCTCCTCTTTTGAGTTTTCCCCAACAAGATGCTTATCAATCTCGTGTTCTTCAATTGCCTCTACATTTGCTTAAGCATGTGTTTAGTGCAACTAGAACTTATGATGAGGATAGAGTCATTAGACATACATAACAATGCTATCATAAAACCATGTGATGCACATCCAGACTATCATAAAACCAACAATGCTACCTAAATATTTTCTTCTGGATCCTCAGCCTCATTGCTATGCTTTAAGAGAGTTTTTCTAAAGAATTCTCCATGATATATCTGACTCACACATGATATCATGAAAATTGGATTCCCATTTTTTGCTAGTACATAGTATGGGTAACATGTCTGAAAACATATATGAAAACATAATTAGTCCAAGTGCACTACACATACATAATCAATGAATCTCACTAGGCACAAGACTAGACATCATCAAACCAATATTTTCTATTAATATAGGATAGTAAACTTATGCTAATGCCCTCTAGAAGAGTTAGCGGCTAGATTTAGATCAAGGAGATAAGTATAAGAACAAGCAACAAACATCTAAAAGTAAAAGTATCAAGAGAAGTGCTTACCTCCTCTTGTAAAAGCCCAGGGACTAAAGCATACACCTCAAAGCAATCATCATGCATGCTAGAATAGTGTGACTTGTCAGTACACCTAAAAGAAAGAATTGAAAACTAAACCGATATAAATTCATTAAGCTCAGGGTAAGGAAAGTTAAGAAGGAAATATCAAACACTTAGAGACTCCCACACATTGATCTTCACCCAATAAGCAGGGGGTCCAATATCAACAATTTCCATATCCAATCTGCCATGTGTTAAAAAAAACAAAGATATTTATACTTACTTGATAAGGGTACATAAAAGGAAAAAGTATAGCAGGTCTAGTTTTTCAATTATGACTTCTTATATAACAACATTATTTTAAAAAAATTTCCAATAAATGATTGTACACAACATATGAAATGCCCAACTAATAAAATATTTTTTTGCTAGAATAATAAACAATTTAAACAAAGTGCAGAGGATTTTTTTTAAGAAAAAAGGTTAAGCATACAGAGGGGAATGATTAGAAATCTTAACTCTTTATTTGTTTCAAAACTTGTGGCTCTCTCAGAATTCTCCAGATTAGTCTTTTGTTCATACAGACCTGCCTCAACAAAAATGAATAAGAATGTAAGCAAGCATCATTTATGCATTGCTAAAGAGATCTCCATTTATAGAAATTTTCATGCCTCTGAGGGGATTTTCATGCCTTGGTCTAGATTTAGGGCTCCTATCCTATTTAAAAATAAAAATAAGAACAACATTATTGTACCTCAGAGAAGTGACATAGAAATTTTCACATAAAGACATGATAATACCAGCAATTACATTTTAATTTAGAACAAAACTTAATAATTTGCTCGTTAACCTCACCATATCCAATAAGACACTGGGCATGCCAACCTTGCATAGCACGAGCTGCTGCATCCCTTCTTGCCCTACCAATTCTTGATGCTTGGTGGCTGCTTGCCTGAACATGAAACTCAGGTAAGTTGATGAGAAAGAGATGGACACTATGAATCATAAAACTTGTAGTTTTGTAGTACAAGCTGACACCAAGACTACATTAAGTGTGTAATCTCCAGTTTGCTTCACATTTTCAAGTTCAAATTTAATTTGCCATGTTGTTCCTTTAAATGTTTGATTCCCCATATACCTGCTCAAATAAAATATTTTAATTGAATACATTAAATTAATTAAAAGGTTAAATTAGAAAAAAGGTATAAATAATTAATACTTGGGAACCTGAATAAAGAATCAAGCAAGAGAAATCAATCAAATAAATAATATTCATTCCTAAGTCTTTAATTCATTACATTCATAGATTAATAATGACAACTATTTGTGTCTAAAATAAAATTTTGGACTTGAGAATATAAATTAAATAATAGTTGGCCTAAAATAAATTATTTATTGGGTTTAATGGCCCAAATAAATAATTAAACCCAATCACCAACTCAAAAAGTGAGTCAGCATTATGTTAACATCAGAAAGTTTCAAACACAAATATTTGGGGGAAAAGGAAAATAAAGTTCGTAACTATTCATTTATGTCTTCCTCAGAGATTGCTGGTGTTTCATCTTCTGGCTAGGGAAGTGATATAAAAAGCAGACACAGACATAGACACAAAAAAATGGCTCTTAACATCTCAGCAAAATAATCAATCAAACTCAACAACTTATCAAATCAACACTCAACAACTTATCAGTCAATTCAATTCAAATTCACACCTTTTGTTTATATTTTAGCACTTCCTGTAGCAATATTTTTCTTTGTTGTATTCATCAAATTTTAGCTTTCCTCGGCGTTTCTTCAGTTTATTGTATTTGCTAAATTTCAAGAAATCAATGCAATCATGCTTTCAATTCCAAATTTCATTTCCAATATACAATCAAGTTTCAATGAAATCCAAACAAATTGTGGTAAAGGCATTTGGGAATTTGCTTTCATTTGAAAAGACGTCAGGTTAATTTATATTTGAGGAACTTCTCCTCTGGCACGCCAGTAAATCTGAGATTTTATAAGCAATAATCTTTTTGGCATGCCCAGTGGGACATCGTTTCACAATGACAAAGTTACGTAATAGAAAATAAATTGATGTTGGAACGTCACCCAACAAAATGCCTGAGGAATCAAGAGATGAACATTCTGAAAAAGCTTTGACTCCTCAGAGCCAAGGCAGAGACAAATCTCCCATCTATAGGGGATAGTAGTTTGAAAGTAATTGAAAATGCTTATGAATACACTGGTTCTAAAAGTTTTAACAAGTTAAGAGCACTATGAGAGAAAATTCCTCAGGTGGTGAGTTCAATCAAACAAGCCAACAGTATTATATTTGATACTTTTGGTAATTTTGAAAAAATTATGAATGATATAAATGATGATCAACCATCAAAATAAGAAAACACCTCAAAATTGATTGCTAAAGCTGTTAATTCCATGAGGCCTTCCTCAGGATTTCATTTTGCTGCCACTAACGAAAGTACAAACCTCCTCATAGAAGGAAAGAGGTTGTTCCTATCAAAATCAATAATCTTATCAGCTCTACTAGTCATAATTTTGATGTTTCTAATAATAATAGGTCTAATAAACAGGTTTTTTTAATAGAACTAATCCTTTTTTGTAGCTTGTAGTCTATGAATGAGAGATTAGAAGCTTGGGGGGCAACCTTCCTCAGGGGTATATGCCAGTTCCTCAGACCAGTATGCCGATTCCCTAGACTGGTGTTCCACTTTGTCAAGCTTCGAGGATGGAAGGGGTTGATTTGGATGTTGTACGTGATGTGGTGCAAGAGTTGTATGGTCCTGGTCTTCATCAAGTGGGCCAGATCAAATTTCATAAGCCATATCTTGATATGATTGATAGAGATAATCCTTACTCAAGGGGTTATCATGTTCCTGAGTTTTCTTTATTCTCTGGGGAAGAGGGATAGTCTACATTGGAACATATTGCCCATTTTACCGTCCAAAGTGGTGAATTGGCAAACTAGGAAAATTTTTCCAATTTGAAGTTGTGATTATTTCCTAATAACTTAACTGGTATTGCTTTTACTTGGTATGCTACCCTCCCTAGAAATTCTATTTTTACATTGTAGGAGATGGAGCGTCAGTTCCATACTCAGTTCTTTAGGGCTAAACCAGAAGTTTCCATTACTGAACTATCTAGACTGACTTAAAGAAGAGGGGGAAATGGCTAACATTTTCATTACATTGTTCAAAAAGCTAAGGAATAGGTGCAAAATCTTCCTACCGGAAATAGAATATGTCAAAATGGCTTAAAGAGGTCTTGATATCGAACTGAGGAAAAAGATTCAATGTATAGAATTTCATGACTTTTATGAGCTTGCTACCAAAGTTATTGAGTATGAAGAATTTCTTCGTGAAGAGAATCAAAGGAGAAAGGCCTCAATGGGAACCTTTTTCCAAGAGTTTTTTAATGTTGATATTGTTGTTGTTAACCTTGCTAACACTAGGTCCTATGTCTATCCACTACTGGAGAAGAAATCCTTAGAGGTTTGGAAAAAATCCCATGGCTCAAATCCCTAGATACAGTACACTTTTGAGGTCTCCAAAACTAATAAGATCTTTGATTTCCTCTTCAAGGAGAAATTCATCAAGCTTTCACCTGACCACAAACTTCCAACAAAGGAGGAGTTGAAAGGAAGAGAGTATTATAAGTATCACAATTTTTAAAACCATTTTATGAATGCTTGTTGGGTGTTCAAGAATGTGGTACAGGACTGAATCAACTAAGGTATGCTAAAATTCCCAGAAAAGAAAGATTCCATGTTGATTGAGGAAGACCCATTCCCACCGGTCGCTTTCATAAACACAATTGATATTGATCTTAGGGCTTTTTTGGATGTTAAAAATAAGCTCAAAGAGAAGGAAGGGAATTGGGATACCCTTGGCCAACCTTCTAGCAAATTCAATTTTGTGGTGAAGTACAGTAAGCCACCATCATCAGACATCCCCAGAGAATTAATAAAACCTACTAGTTGGGGAGATGGCTCTGAGGAAGGTAGCTATACTTAAAAAAGAAAGTCATCTTATCATAAAAAATCATTCAACCGTTGGTGCCACGGCAATCGCCATGGTGTTAGCTGGAGGTCAACCTCAAGGTGGATTTCCTCAAGCCATCAAGGGAATTTTTCAATTAAAAAGCAAAAAAAATTATTATGGTAATAATCCTTCTTGGAGTTCCTCAATTATCACAGGAAATATGATGATGTGGATGCCCCAAGGTTCAACAGGAAGCAACCAAGGTTTGTGGTGCCAAAGCCTGTGTAACCCAACAATAGAACGCTTGATCCATACCAAAAAAAAGGAGACTTCAGAGGAAGAGGGTTGCAAAAAGAAGGGTGAAAGAAGAATAAAATCAAATCCAAGTTGTGCCTCGGTAAATCTTTGGTAAAAAATCAAAATTCAACAGAAAGGCCTTTGAGGAACCCTACTTCAGTGATTCTGGTTACAAGGCAGGTGTTGATGAACCTATGGATAAACATTTGTCCTTAGGATGTGGAACCACTTCTGTCATGCTTCCCTAGGAGTTCATGATGCAGAATGCTGAGGAATCTGAGTTCCTTGACATTTGGGGGGCAAAATCTTCTGATGTTCATCTAAGTGGAGTAGCGATTCAAGCCACTCATTCGGATCAACCTAAAAGAGTCATCCTTAAGAAGCCTATTGTGGAAATGACTAAACACATTAAGCCTCTGTACATTAAAGCTCACTTAAACAGTAAATCATTCTCTAGAATTCTTGTGGACAATGGCTCTACTATTAATGTTATTCCTCTTAGGATTTTGAGCTCTCTTGGAAAAAATCAAAATGATTTGATTTCTAGTGACATCACTGTTGTAGTTTTTACAGGAGAGGTTGGTTATGTTGTTAGGGTTCTCCCTGTGGAAATCATAGTTGGTAGTAGAAATTCACTCACAGCCTTCTTTGTTGTGGAATCAAAAGCCAACTATAATGCTTCACTTGGAAGAGATTGGATTCATGCCAATTGGTATGTGCCATATTCATTACACCAATTTTTACTCTTTTCGAAGGGTAACAATGTTGAAGTGGTTTGGGCAGATAACAAGCCATTTACAACAAGTGCCAACAATTTAGAAGCCAAGTTCTATGATGTGGATTTGGGCCCTCTGAAATTTATTGGGAAAAAGATGAATGAAGTTACTCCTAAGAGGAGTTGGTAGTAGCTAAATCTGCCATTCATAAGTTTCTCATGCTGCAAACAATGAATAAAATTATTGAGGAAGATTTGGAACTGTGTGAAGCAGACATCATTGAGGATGGTGAGTTTGTTGAGAATTATGAGGAATTACAGCTTGAAGATGTTTTGGAGGCTTCACCAAGCCTTCAAGATAGCCGATATGAAGTTCAATATCCTTTAGATGAAATAAATCTTGGCACTCCTCAAGAGCCAATAATTACTCATGTTACTACTTTATTAAAAGAAAATGTTAAAAAAGAGCTAATTTTACTTTTGAATGAATATAAAGACTGCTTTGCTTGGCATTATACTGAAATGCCTGGTTTATCTAGAGAGGTAGTTGAGCACCACCTTTCTATTAAGCTTGAATTTCATCCTTTCCAATAACCTCCAAGGAAAATGTCTAAAGAGGTCGAATTAAAAGTTAAAGAAGAAATTGAAAAATTTTTTAAGGCTGGCTTCGTCAGGCCGATTAGGTATGCAGAATGGCTTACTAACATAGTCCCCATTATGAAAAAGAATGGTAAACTTAGAGTATGTATTGATTTTAGGAACTTGAATTTGTCCACTCCTAAAGATATTTATGTTATGCATGTTATTGGTATGCTTATTGATGTTGCCTCTATGGATGAGCTCTTGTCATTCGTGGATGGCTTTTCGAGTTATAACCAAATTTTCATTTCTAAGGGAGATATTTTAAAGATCGCATTCAGATGTCCTGGTGCTATTGGGACATTCGGTTTGAAAAAATGCTAGTGCAACATACTAACAGGCCATGAATGTCATCTTTCATGACATGATCTGCCATCACATGGAAATTTACATTGATGATATTATGGAAAAATCCAAAAGACCATCTGGTCATGTACTCCATATGAGGAAAAGTTTTGAAAGAATGAGATTTTACAATTTAAAGCTTAATCCTTTGAAATGTGCTTTTGGTGTACAGGATGAAAATTTTCTAGGATTTCTCGTGCATCAGCGTGGAGTTGAAATTGACAAGAATAAAGAAAAGGCAATTCTTGAAGAAAAGTTATCTCAAACAAAAAAGGAGTTACAGAGGTTCCTAGGGTATGTCATCTACCTAAGGAGGTTCATTTCTAATCTTGCTGGAAAGACAAAAGAATTTTCTAATTTGCTAAATCTTAAACAAGAAAGTGATTTTAAATGGGAAACAAGGCACCAAAATGTCTTTGATAAAATTAAGGTACATTTGTCGAAACCTCCTGTACTGGTTCCGCCTAGGGAAGAGATGCCTCTGAAATTGTATATATATGCTGGTTATGAATCAATTGATTATCTTTTAACTTAAAATAATACATTTGGCCATGAACAGGCCAGTTATTATTTGAGCCAAATTTTAATTCCTATTGAACAAAGATATTCCTTAATAGAATAATTATGTCTTGTTTTATACTTTGCTTATACTAAATTTAGGCATTATCTTTTGAAAAATTAGGGTTTACATGATTTCACAGACTGGCCTGATGAAGTACATGTTGAACTGGCGTGTTTTGTCAGGGAATATTAGGAAATGGCTACTAAGATTGATTGAGTTCTCATTAGTTTATCATCCTCAAAAATTAGTGAAGTGGACTTCCTTGGTGATCATCCAACTCAAGAAATCTTTGAGGAAAGTGAGCATCCTATATGCGGAGTGAGCATTCAGTATTGGGTCCTCAGGTTCGACGGTTCTTCTACAGACAATTCAGCTGGGGCCGATGTGGTAATTACATCTCCCTCTGGTACCAAAATGGCTTTAAGTTTCACTTTAGATTTTGAATACACTAATAATCAAGCTGAATATGAGGCTTTAATCATAGGAATTGAAATTCTTCAAGACCTTGGTTCTAAGAAAGTACTGGTTATGGATGATTCACAGCTGCTAATCAAGTAGTTATCTGGGAAATATAAATTCATCAGCTTATCTTTAGCACCATACTTTGATGCTGCTATCCAACTTGCTAATTCCTTTAAAAACATTTCTTTTATGCATGTACCTCGAGAATCTAATTGGGAAGCTAATAAATTATCTCAGGTTGCATCAAATTTGAAAATGTCAGAGGAATTAACTCACAAGTTAATTTTGGTGTAGAAAAAAATCAAACCCATCCATTCAAGAAATAGGTCTTCAATTTGAAACATTCAATACAAACTTGAATGTGGCGGGTGATTGGGGTGCCAGCCTTAAGGCATATCTGGAAAATTCCTCCAAAAAAGTGCCATTCAAAATTAGAGCCCAAGCTCTAAATTATGTTTTTATTGGGGAAGACTTATATCGGAGAACCTTTGATGGCTTACTATTGAGGTTCCCTTCATTTCTTTAAGCCATGGAGATTCTAATGTAAGTCCATGAAGGTATTTGTGGTGCGCATCAAGCTAGAAGGAATATGAGATGGCTAATTAGGAGGCATGTTACTACTGGCCTTCACTTATCTTGAAAGACTGCATCACTTATGCTAAAGGATGCAACTAATTCCAAAAATATGGAATCGTTCAATGAGTACCAGTTAATGACATGCATCTAGTATTAAACCATGGCCATTTAGAGGATGTGCCATAGATCTCATTGGAAAAATCTATCCAGCTTCATCAAAAGGCCATAACTTCATTATTGTGGCCATTGACTATTTCACCAAGTGGGTGGAGGCGATTCCCATGGAAAAGGTTGAGCAAGACGATGTTATTGCCTTCATCAAGAAAAATCTTATTCACAAGTTTGGGATTCCTCTGACTATTACTATAGATCAGAGAACTATGTTGACTAGGGAAGGGATGAGAAAATCCATGGAAGATTATAGTGTTAAACATCTTACCTCAACTCCTTATTATGCTCAAACCAATGGTCAAGTGGATGCTTCCAACAAAATCATCATTGGCATATTGAAGAAGATGCTTGAGGACAATCCTAGAGATTGGTGAAGAATACTGTCAGAAAATTTGTGGGCATATCGAACTTCAGAAAGAGAACTAGTTCAAGTCCTTTTGCACTTACCTTTGGGCATGATGTCATCTTGCCTTTGGAGGTATGTATTCCATCTTTAAGAGTTGCAAGGCAGAATGATCTAACTATTGAGAAATATTCCCAAGATATGTTAATGGAGCTTGAGGAAGTTGATGAAGAATGCCTAAGGGCCTTCATATGTATGGTGGACCAAAATAAGAAATTATCCAGGTCATACAACAAAAGAATCGAAAAAAAAGAAATTTGAGGTAGGTGACTTAGAGTGGAAAGTTATACTGTCACCTGGAACAAAGGACAAATGATTGGGGAAATGGTATCCCAATTGGGAGGGGTCATTTAAAGTGCACCAAGTGTTGGATGGCAATTCATACTAGTTGGAAATTTTGGAGGGAGAGCCACACAAAAGGTTCATCAATGAAAAATACCTGAAAAAATATTTTCCCATTATATGGGAAATACCAATAACAAAATAACCATAATGGCCTCTTGACCAAAATAAATATCTATTCACATTGTTAAGTTTTTAAATAAATAAATGATATTTATTTCATATGTGAATAATGCTTGCTTTGTTTTCCCCAGACCAAAATAAAAGAAAAGTTGTGAATTTTTAATAAAATTTTGGTAACATGTCTCCTGAAGTTTCAGTAAATTTTGGCAGTATCTCTACTGATTTTTGCTATTTCCCTTATACAAATGCATGGCTTTGTTTTTGATGTGTGAAAGTATTTTGTGAAAAATCAACAATTCCCAAAGGCATTTTTGCTTTTAATTCACATTCCTCAAGTTCAAGGCCTTCATCAGTACTTGTTCACAGTCATGGTAATTCAAAGTTCCCAACAAGCAAATTCAAATTCTACAAACTAGCACAAGCATAAGTAAAGAGAGGTGATAACAATACATAAAGGCAATGTAAATAACATGGAATTAAAATCAAATCTCTTGAGGATTTCCCAAGCCTCATCACACTTTTGCATGCTTTCTTCTGCTCTTTCTCCTGCTTCTTCAACTCCTGGATGACCTCTTTCTATTTGGATAAGAACTCTTGAGTTGCCTTGGCTTTATCCATAGCTTTTTGACACTCCCTACTCAGTGACTTGTTCATCCTCAGCATCTCAGCCTTCTATGCCTTCATAGCAACTACCCATTCCTCAAAGGCGGTAAGATTTGCACTCAACTTGTAAAAGGAAGCTTTGACCTCAACTCCTTTGGCCTTTATCTCTTTGATTTCTTCTTACTACTTTAGGTATTCAACTTTCTTTTGGCTGATGTTGGTCAGGTTACTTAAAATCTCTACTTGTCTGGCACTAACCTCATCTAAATGAGTGAAACTCTATATAATCTTTTCCTTGAGTGAATATATTGATGTTGATTTGGTGCTTCGCTCCAAGATGTCGATGCTCTCTAAAACATCATATTTATATGGCCCGGTGAGTGTCCCAATATTTACTGTAGTCATAGTCTTCATAGTGTCTTTGGCTTTAGTAACCTCTTCCTCAGTAGGAACTGCATCTGTGCTCTTATTCTGCTCTAAGAAAGGTGAATAAAAAAAGTTCAAATCCAGGTAAAGATCATCCTCTAGTATAGCTTGCCAAACATCTGTATCCTATTCAATTATATCAAAATAAGATCCCTAAAACACCAAGTCAAGAAGCAGTAAATTTGGAAAAAAATTCATGAACAAGTAAAGAAAACAAACCTCAATGGCAGGAGGGTGGCTAACTAGAGAATAGACAGTTGGTGAAGAAGGAGGGGTTGGTTCTTTTCCTTCTTGCTAGATAGGCACATTTCATAGTTAGAAAATGTCATCTTTCTTAGTGGAAGAAGATCCTACAGAGGACGGAGAGTATTAAGGTTGTGTTTGGACCTCTCCTTTTCTTAAATCAACTGTTTTCCAAAGGCAAGAAAATCACAAAGGCAATTCCTTAAGGAAACAACAATATATAATGTTGAAATCATGAAAAAATTAGAAGCACTTACTGGAACCAGTAGCTGGCTATGAACCCTCTTCCTTAGAGTCCTCAGACTTTTCAGAACTGTCCACATCTTTAACAAACACTAGATTTAATTGCTTTGCTTTTTTGGCCGGTGTCTGGGCCGCTTTTCATCTTGAAGAAGATCGAGGAGCTACTATGATCTTGGTCGGTTTCTACTCTACTTTTCTCTTCTAAGGAACCATTGCATGCTTCCCTTTACTGAAGTTGGAAGCTGGGGCCTTGCCCTTTTTTACAACAACTTTCTTTTTCCTCAGAGGACTTTGGGGCAGCATCTCCGGCATCATCATCTTCTTCTGCTACAATTGTGAACACAAGATAAAATAAGAATCAGTGCCAAATTGAATAAATCAAAAGCAAAGTGAGATTCCTTACCTGGTGATTCTTATGCTGATTCCACAAATATGGGGTCCTAGGTACTCCACCAATGAATATAATTTCATCATCTTACTTTCCCATCATAGTCACATGGAAAGCAAGCTTAAGCAGTGCAAGCTCAATACTAACTATATCATCCCTAGAGCACTTTGCTGGGTCACTACCATATAAAGAGATGATGGAAGCATCAAGAGTATCAGGAGGTACACTATAGAAAGACCAAAATGGTGGTTGCAAAGAAAAGGCATATAAAACCCAAAGCCTAGAGGAGCAGGCCATGCCTCCCCGAGGACCAAAAGCATTCTTGGTCTCCCAATAATCAATGGCCTTGGTGAAGTAGCTCTACAGAAAATATATTTTTGAATCAAATCCTTATATGGAGCAAAGAATCCAAGCCACCTCGACCCATCGTAGCAATCTTTAAAAGGGCAAATTTTCTCTTTTTCTCTTTGCTCCAGACTAAGGAAAAAATACTTGACTTCCTCTTCTTCCTAAGAGCTCTCACACCTCAACAAATCTACCCCAATATTAGAAACTAAAGAAAA
>CAOJBK013809634.1:0-22677 GCA_948294925.1 Codiaeum variegatum
CACCCACCCCCACAACACCCCACCCCCCCCCCCCCCCCCCCCCCCCCCCCCCCCGCCGCCCCCCCCCCCCCCCCCCCCTGCATTTTAATCATTTTATATAATATTTATAGAAGAAAATTAAAAAATTTTGGGTGTAAAGGCTAAAATGTAAAAGATTTTAAAAGGTAAAAACCTTCAAATATTTTCCAAAGTATATGTCAACTTATGAACCTACTAATTAAATTAGCTTGCAATTTAGGTCTTGATTTCTTGAATCCTTTTAAATTTTATTCTATATGACAAGTTGCACATCTTAAAGCTAAAATATCATATATAGTATATTTAAAGGGGGTCTCACTACAAGAATATAACTATTTAGTAACAAGATTTTATGTTGCTAAATAAATAATAATGTTACATATACCTTTGTTGTTAATTTTAGCATTGAAAATTGTAATCTGATGCTAATTCATAACAAAATATTTCTATTTCCATTGAATCTACCAAGATTCTGTTGCAAAATAGCAATAGATATAATCCTATTGCTAAACTCCATTGCTATTATACATTTATCTTATATTGATGTTTCTTTATATTATTTTTTAATTTCATCAAATTTACATTTACAATTTGTATGCTTATATTTTTAATACATTTATTATATTTTTATTTCATATTCATTTTTATTAATTTATAGTAAATATTTTGTGAGAATTTGAGAATGGGTACTGATATGGGTCGGAACAAGAATATAACGTCCTAAGGCCCACGAGCGCTAGAGAGACGACCTCATAGAGCTTCAACAGGATAGGCTCAAACCCAATGTCTCGAAGAGGGGGCTTCAACAGAGCTCATGCCGAAGAGACCCCCTAGAGTGGGACTCACATAATAAATTCTAAGAAAACATTCCCTTAGACATGTGTCAAATTCTTACCTGGAGACCACCTCACTATGCTAATCAAATGCTCACACGTGGCATTCCCTCAGCATGGTATCCCCCTTTGGAATCTCATAAATACTATAAATACCTCAAATTGGCACACATTTTAAGGTATGTAACCATAACATCAAAACTCTAAAAATCCTATTTTGTTTTAAGGGCTCATTAGAGCCTAAGGCATTACAAACCCATTACTGACTTGGGTGTCAAATGGTCTTTACCAGACTTAAGGTCTAACCTTTTTATCTCATGTTTGCTCATTGGTGCAACCTGATCAAGTCCATTAATCCACTCCACTCCAAAATACACGGGATCAAAAGTTGTTAGGTTATGAGCCTATCAAATCGGTGCTGTATGTGGGAATTGATTCAAAAGTTTTTCCTGATCTCAAACAACTACTTTCTCTTCTCTCTTTAAGGATAGTTACACTGACTTTCCTTTCTTGTTAAAAAATCTTGCACTCTTCAGAGATTCCTAACATGGAAGACCCTCAAGACAACATAAACAATGCTGCACTTAGCCATCCTACCAGCCACAAACACCACAGTCGTCCCTAACATAGCCACGTCTTTTCAGACCCTAGTCTATCTTCTAAGAAACTCATCATCAAACACAACCTTTACCACACCCCACCTCAAGACTCAACTAGTGCATCCCAAACTTGACACCTACAATACAAAATATCTTAAGTCTATTAACTCCTTTGATATGATTCCTACAGAATCAAATCCCTCCGGGGAAGCACACGAATGAAGATGTTCTAACCGGCCCGATCAGGACGGTGCGAACTAGGCTATTCTAAACACCCGAAGGAGGGAGGGAGGATGGACCATAGGTATCAACAAGCAAACTAAGATCTGAGATAGGAGCTATTGGCAAGAATCATGATGACCCAACGGATATAGAGGCAAGAAGGGATGATGGGAGGCGAAGAGGGGAAGGAGGACAAAATGATGAAGTTGAGAGGAGTATGGCCGATTCTATGCAATCAAGGCATGAGAAAGGAGAAAATAGGAGGGGAAGGTTGAGTCACTCTAGAAGGGAGCATAGAAGAAGAACTCATCACAAGTCCCGATCTCGGAGAAAAGAGGTAAGGGAATATGAGGCTACAAGTCATAACCCTAAAGATATGAGAGAGATGGTGAATCAATGTATGGAAGAGCTTGGGAGGAGAAAAAAATCAGGAGATAGGGATTTGACACTTAAGTTGAGATCTCTCTTCATTAGGAGAGTGGTGGAGTACCAGATGCCCAACAAATTCAAGACCCCTAACATCACAAATACATAGGGTCTATGGACCCAAGAGTCTACATCTTGAGCTATAAGCATGAGGTAAAGTTATAGACAAGAGATGATGAAGCATTCTGTAGGGCCTTTAGGGGGTCACTGGATGGTGAAACCACCAAATGGTACGACGGCCTGAAGGAAGGAAGTGTGGAGAGTTTCTAGCAATTAGCATAAAACTTTATGAAGAAATTCGCAGCTAGTATTCCCATCGAGATGCAAACCCAAGCTTTGGAGCTTGTAAAACGATGCCAAGATGAGTCACTAAGGGACTTCCTAACCAGGTTCAATGCCGAAGCTTTGAAGGTAACTCAGCTAGTCCAAGAAAAAGCAATCAAAGTCCTACAAAAGTGCATTACATATATAGATTTTTTTAAGAAATTGTCTAGAGACTTGCCAGGCAGCCTCGAGGAGGCCACTATTATAGCCTAAAAGTATATCAGACAAGATGATACCTTTCGAGTAAGCCAATTTTCCCCAAAAAAAGGGAGAAGAGGAGGATAACCCTTCGAAGAAAAGCAAGAAGAAGGCAGTTTGGGGGACAAGCAACTCCAAGAGAATGACTCCTCAACAGAAGGAGAGGGAAAGAGATCCGGCTAGGAGAACTTTTGATGTAACAAAGCTCACCTCTCTAAATGCAAAACTCGGGGTCGTCTTAACGGCATTTCAAGACCAAGCCATATGGCAAAGGCTTAGACCGATAAGGAGGGATCCTGATAAGAGAGACAAGTTGAAGTTCTATAACACCCATGGCTATACCACCGATACTTGTAGACATCTAATAGAAGAGATAGAGTGGTTGATCAAACATGGATATTTGAAGAGGTTTGTGAGAGACAATAATAATCCTAACCCGCCAATGGTAAATGACGGGACTACTGGGGACATCGTTTGTCTTACCAGGAGGACTCAATAAGAAGTTATGAGTAGCAACAAAGGCAAAGCAATCGATCAAAGTAAGGAAACGCCGAAGTTTGCGTTTTATAATGGCAAGAAATAGTGGGCTGAAGAGGAAGGGATAGTAGCACTAAGAACTTCAAAGTAAAGAGTTTTGTTAATTTTATAGTATCATTAAAATTGAAAATTTATTTTAAAAGTTTGGGCTTATAAATTAATTATTGCGAAACTAAGATTTTTGGTGAAAAATTAAGTAAAATTTAGATTTTAATGACATATTTTTTTATATAACTTGCATTAATTGTGAATAATGTGAAAGTTGAACTAAAAAAAGGAAGCTTTGAAAATAATTCTATGTCCCGCTAGTTCCTATTTTGTGCAAAGTGAAACAAAAATTAAAAAGGGAACTATGAACAGTGCTAGTAGCCGGCTGATGTAAGTGATAAACTGAGTAATTAAGGGTCAGCACCACAAAGTGTTTACCTTCGCGTCAAAAGGTTTATGAAAAAATAAGTTAAGTCGGGCTCCTTAATGTAATAAAAAGAGAAAAGAAAATATAAGTGCATGTGCTTAAAGTATTAATTTGCATGATGTGTGTGTTATTTTCAAAAGGATTAAATTAATTCCTAAGGATGAATATCATGACTAATCTAAATTTAGGTTTTGTTGCATGAAAAGAAGTTTTGCTCATACCTTTAGCATTAATTATAATGTTTAATTATGCTATAAAACTAATAAAATTGTTGAAATTTAATTCTAAGTTCAATAATTGGTTGATTTGAGATGAAAATTTTAATATTAAACTAAAAATGTAATTTTGAATGAGAAAGATGCAACTCAGTTTTTCAAAAGTTTGATTTAAGAAAGTTTGATTTTTCAAGTCATATGTCATTATTCTATTTTTGCTTGAGGACAAGCAAACGCGTAAGTGTGGGGGAGTTGTTTTGTAAGAAATTTTACTTAATTTTCCTTTACATTTAGGTATATTTTTGCCCATAAATTGAATTTGATGAGTTTGTTAACTGTATTTTAGAGAAATTCAGGGAATAAGGAGTTAGTTGATCAATAAACGAAGTTCCTGAATGAATTAAAGAATTTGTGGAGAAAATTTAAGTGAAATACAACTGCACGGGCTAGGCACGAGCTGTGCATATCGAGCTTCAAGGCTGTGCCAATCTCTGTATAAAATCAGCTTGAGAAACTAAAATTTTAGACTTATGCATGGGGCGTGCGGTTACGGTAAGGGGTTGTGCGTACCCCGTGCGAATCTTTGGATGGGAGAATTTATTTGAGTGTGAAATGCACGGGACGGAACGGAAGAACGCATAGGCCGTGCGCGTACATGATTAGGTCGTGCGTCAAGTATTTTCCTACGAGAAAACAGTTTCCAAGCCAAATTATGAATCATAATTCAAGTCAAATTCGTATTGAGATTTTAAACACCGAGACGACTTGTTTCTCTATTTAATCAAGATTATTGAAGAATCAAAGACACAACAAACAAAAACCATCGAGACCATCCTCATCATCAAATTTTCAATTTCCATCATAAAAAATTAAGAGAATTAGTTTAGATTTTTCTATTTCATTATGTTATTATTCTTCATTGTTTTCTTTAGTTTTTCATCAATTTTGTTCTTGTTAAAGATTGAACTTGAATTTCTCCAAGAAGATTGGGATTATTCTTCTTTTAATTGAGGTTTATTCTTAACTTTAATTGCTTTAATTCTGAGTTTTTCTTTTCATTAAGGGTATTAAGTATGATTTCTCTTAAAATTATTATGACTTTGTTGAGTTCTAAATCAATCATGAACTAAATTTATTTTTGTCTAGAGATTGAAGCATGAAATAGTTTTGATATGATTAATTGTTGTGAGTTTTATTATTAGGTTTAACTTTTGCTTGATTGAATTGAATTAACGATTATAAACAAATTGCTTGATCACCAATTAGTTTAATTAGGGTTTGGATGATGAAGCGAGAGTGGAAGTTTAAACCTGAAATTATTCAATTGAGCTTCTAAAATGAATTGGGCTCATAAGTTTTAGTTTTAAATCCTTTGATTAATGCATGTTTTCTCTAGATTACATCTATGAATGCATTAGCTAGACTAGGATATGCTCTTGGTGAATGATTGTATTGAACATTGGATAGTTAAACTTAATTAATAAATTTAATAGTTTGACATTATAAAGGATAGACTGTGAATTGTCAATTTCTCTAGACGTGTTCATATTATTGCATATTCATTGTTTGTTTGCTTTAAATTTACTTGTTTAATTTACTTTTCAAATCGAACCAAACTCTTCTTTTACTTTTACTTGCACTTAAGAAACCAATTAATAAAGCTTAGTAAACTTTAAAGATCCTTGGAATACAACCTTGGGTTCTCATCCTATGCTACGATAGCCCGTATACTTGTAATTGCTATTTGTTACTATATTTTGAGGTGAACAGAACCTGGTCACGACTCTGGATAAAATTCAAATACTCGCAGCTAGATACATTATGCTACCCTTCACCATAGGGGTAGCTCCAAAAAGTGTAATAGTAATGACACTCTTCATGGTGGTAAAAATATCAATGGCTTATAATGTTTTGATGGGCATACCATTACTTCATAACTTAAACGCAAATACTAGTGTCAAGAGAGGAAGAGTGAAGGTTTCCTTGCCAGATGGGATGAAACTTTATATACACAGCGCTCATAGACAGGAGCCTAAAGCAGACTTCACTAGAGAGAGGAAGAGTATGATACACATCCAGACAGAAGAAGTATGTATAGTCCAAGAGGAGGTGAAGTTAGGAGAGGGGCGAAGAGCTTAGCTCGCGGGGAAGTTGGGTCATTCCCAGTGGAAGAGGAAAGACCAAAAAGATTTCTAATGGTGAACCAAAAATTGATGCAGAAGGTATAAAGAACTTCTTGATAAGTCATAAAGGGACCTTCACATAGGACTCCTCAGAGATGCTCGAGATAAGCCTGAGGGTGATGATTCATAAGCTCAATGTAGATCAAACTTTCAACCAATTAAAGAGAAGAAGAGGTGCTTTAGGATGGAAAGGCAAGCAATGATTGATGAGGAGGTAGGAAAATTGATGGAAGCTGGATTCATTAGGGAAGTGTTATACCTCGAGTGGTTAGCCAATGTGGTTCTGGTGAAGAAAGCAAATGGAAGTTATAGAATGTGTGTGGACTTCACCGACCTCAATAACGCATGTCCAAAAGAATCTTACCTGCTGCCGATGATAGACAAATTAGTAGATTCCACTGCAGGATACGAATATCTCTCCTCATTAGATGCCAAACAAAGGTACCACTAGATTAAAATGGACCCTAGAGATGAGGAAAAGACCGCTTTCAACATAAAAAAAAGGCACTTACTGTAATACATTTATGCCCTTTGGACTCAAGAACGTGGGGGCAACATACCAAAGATTGGTCAATAGGATATTCAAGGAACAGTTGGGAAAGAACTTAGAGGCTTATGTGGATGATATGATAGTGAAAAGCAAGAGATTCAAAGACTATGTCAGAGATTTGGGATAAAATTTTGAAATAATAAACCGGTACAAAAATAAGCTAAACCTAAAGAAGCGTGCCTTCTTCATTCAAAGGGGAAAGTTCCTAGGTTACCAGGTGAACAAAAAAGTAATTGAGCCCAATCCAGATAAAGTGCATGCCATCTTGGAGATATTGGCCCCAAAGAATGTAAAATAGGTTCAAAAGTTGATTGGTAGGCTAGTGGTTGTCAATATGTTCATGTCAAAGACTGTGGAGAAGTACTTACCATTATTTAGAAGATTGAGGAAGAATGAGATTTTTGAATGAACCAAAGATTGCCAAAAACCCTTTGAAGAACTTAAAGCTTACCAGAGCTCAGAGTAAGTGTTGAACAGGCCATTGCCAGGACAAAAAGTGCTTATCTACCTTGCAGCCTCACCATATGCAGTCAAAGTGATGCTAATCAAAGAAGAAGGGGGATACAAAAGCCAATATACCACTTTAGCAACGTCTTGCAAGGACCTAAACTCAATTATTCTCCCATTGAAAATTTGGTTTATTCTCTCCTCTTATTATACAGGAAATTTAAGGTCTATCTCTAAGCTCGTCATGGGGTGGTGGTGATGAATAATCCCCTGTAGAAAACCCTTCACAAGCTAGAAACCCATGGGAGGATGTTGTGCTGGTCTGTAGAGCTCAGACAATACACCCTACAATATCATCCTCGAGCGGCAATCAAAGCATAGGCATTGGTAGATATCATTTCAGAATGTTCATTCTTAGAGGAAAATGAAGTGGAGGCCATGGGTCAAAGTAGCAAGGAGAGAGTAGACCTTGCAATTGTCTGGGAGCTCTCTATTGATAGAGCAAGTGCTCAACATACCAACAGGATCGGGATCATCCTACGAAGTGAAACAGGAGTTCTCCTAAAATACAATGTAAAATTAGACTTCCTGACAACAAATAATAAAATTGAATACAAAGCCTTAGTATAGGGGCTCAAGCTCCCTAATTTCCTCACAATGGAAAAATTATGCATTTTTAGTGATTCGCAATTGGTATTGGGCCACGTAGATGGCATATTCAAAGCAAGGAAAGAAGAAATGGTGATGTACTTAGCAATAGTCAAAAGGCAAGTTCAAAAGATGGAGGAGAAAGGAGTAGAGATAAAGTACAGAAAGGTCTCAAGGATTCAAAATTATCAAGCAGATAGTTTAAGTAATTTGGCAGTAGCACACCTTTCGGGGTACCTTGACAGAGTCGTCATGGGATCCCTAATGGTCCCTAGTATAGCCAAAGGGAAAGAGGTGTTGTAGGTCGAAGTAAAAGAGTGATGCTAGATCATCCTAATCAAATGCTATTTGGATAGAGGTGAGCAACCACAAGACACAAGAGAGGCTAAGAAGATCAAGAGGCACAATGCTTATTTCTCCATTCATGAAAATACATTGTACAACAGGGCATATTCATTTCCTTGGCTAAAATGTCTAAGGCTGAGCAATGCAAAGTATGTCCTCCAAGAGATCCACGAAGGGTAATGTGGGATGCACATAGGGAGAAAGGCACTAGTAACTAAAGCACTTCAGCAAGGATATTACTGGACAACAATGAAGATGGATGCAAGGTCTCTGGTGAAGAAATGTCCCTCATGCCAGAAATTTGAAAACTTAGTAAAGACCCCCAAAATTGAACAAGTCCTAATATACAACTCCTCGTCCTTTGCCAAATGGGGAATAGATATGGTCAGCTCCTTCCCAATGGTAGAAGAAATTCTTAGTAGTAACAGCTGAGTACTTCACAAGTGGGTCGAAGTCGAACCTCTGGAAACCATCAGTGCGGACAATATCATTAAGTTCATATGGAAGAATATTATCTGTAGATTTGGCATCCCTTATCATGTCATCAGTGACAATAGAAAATAATTCAACAATACAAAGATAAAGAACTTCTGTAAAGAGTTGAATATCAAGCAACACTTTTCCTCTGTAGCTCATCCCTAAACAAATGGGCAAATAGAGGTGACCAATAGGACTATTCTCCAGGGAAATAAATGAAGACTAGAAGGGTATAAAAGATATTAGGTCGAAGAGCTCCATCAATTGTCATGGGCATACCGAACCACTCCAAGAGAGCCAACAGGAGAAAACCTTTCTCCTTGACCTTCGACACCGAGGCTATTATCCTTGTAGATATAGGACTGCTAAGTAGAAGGTTCTTCTATTATAATAATGAAGAAAATGACAAGTTGCGAAGGATTTATTTAGACCTACTAGAAGAGCTGAAAGGAGATATAGCCATCAGAATAGCTGCATACAAGAATAAAGTGGCCAATTACTTCAACAAGAAAGTAAGAACTAAGAAGTTTGACGAAGAGATTTTGGTCATAAGAAGCCTCAAAGCAACATGCCAAAGAGAAGGAGTAGGCAAACTGGCCCTTACATGGGAAGGTTCTTTCAAGGTCCAACAAGTGATAAGACCCAACGCTTACAAGCAACAAACCCTAGAAGGCATAGGCATACCCCATACTTGGAATGTACAGCATCTAAAAATGTATTACAAGTAAAAGAAATCAATATAATACTACCTTCTGAGTCTACTTTATGTATGTTTTAATCTTTATTTAAGACTTGTTGGACATGCAAAAGACCTACCTATAAAGGCAAATACATCTTTGATGAAGGAAATAAGACCTACCTGATAGGTAAAAGACCTTCCTAGGAAGGCAAAAACATCCTTAATGAAGGATATAAGACCTATTTGATAGGAAGAAGACCTTTCTAGAGAGGCAAAAAACATCCTTGATAAAGGATATAAGACCTGCCTGACAGGCAAAAGACCTTTCCAGGGAGGCAAAAAAACATCATTGATGAAGGATATAAGACCTACCTGATAGGAAAAAGACCTTCCTAGGGAGGCAAATGCATCCTTGACGAAGGATACAAGACTTACTTAACAAACAAAGCCTTTCCAAAGGAGGCACCCAAAAGAAAAACTCACAAACTAGCTTCGAAGAGCTAAACATGCTCAAAGAAGGAAAAAGGACAATCCTAAAAAAAAACCTTGATCAAGGAAGAGTGTAGGACCCCCCGAAGACCTCGAAGGTTGTCCAAAGGAGAGAAAGTGTTTCCCTGACAAAACCTTCATCTTGAACAAGGATTAATCAAAGGCAAAGAAAGTTAAAAGTACTTAAAAGGGATGAAATAACCTAGAAAATATATAGATGACTGAATAAAATAAGCTTTGAAGAATGGGTATTGAAAGAAACTTGAAACAAATTAAAAAAGATTCTATTTTTCATTTCAAAAGATTATATTTATTACAACGATGTGAAATACAAAATATACATGTGAAAGAATATATAAAAGATACAAGAAAATTTATAGAAGGAGAGTCACTGAGGATTGTCAACTTCCTCTTTGAGGTCCATGTCCCCACAAAGGTCCTCACTAGAAGGACTTGAAGGCTCCTTAGCTTTGCCAGTATCAAAGGTAAGAGAAGGAGGTTGAGCCAATCCACTCAGATACTGATCCAAATCGGGAACCTTTACCTTCTCGGGATCATAAACTTTGAAAGCACCCTTTATCAATGGGAACTTTCCTGCCACCACCTTAATAGTTTGTTATGGCTAAGGATGCCACACAAAAATTCCGTCTTCATGATATATCTTTGAAGCTAATTAGGGTTGAAGAAATCTCTAACAACCTGACGGATCCCTTCATTATGGATCCTAGCGTGCTTTGACAAGGACTGACAAGTCTTCAAAGACAAGAAAAGGTCCTTCTAAAGTTTAGCTTTTTCATCTTTGAGGGTGTAATTTTTCTCCTCGAAGGTGATAGCCTTCTAGTTTAATGAATCGATAAGCTCTTATTTCTCCTTTAGTCGACTTTAAAGCTCTTCTGGTTCCTTCAAAGTCTTGTTCCTATCTTCGACTAAAAGATCCCTTTCAGCGCTGATGTCTTCAAGAGTGGAAGTGGATTTGGCTAAACCCTAGCAGCATCTTGATAAGCCTTTAGCTTCGAAGTGGTGAGCTACAGGAAAAATCTAGTAAAGTTAATAATAACTACAAAATAAGAATGTTCAAATTCAAGAGAAGAAGAAAAATACTTGAAAGGCAATGAGGAGAGAAGGGGCTTTATACCAAAATCCCCTTAGCTGTGGAGCTGAAAAATTCTCCCCCCCCCCTCCCCCCGCGTGACGCTGTGACAAAGTAGGAGGGGGGAGAGATGTCAAATAATAAGGGAGTGTGGGGTCAACAACAATTAACCACTTAACAGAATGCTGGGGTTGATCATCAGATTTCTTTACCTCTCCATCCTTGCTAGAGTTCTCTCTGTCCCTTAGAATAGTAGATGTCCTAATGCCTTCACAAAGAAAAGGTGGAGGAGGTGGAGACTGCTGGATCACAGTGGCAGTGGTAGCTTTTACATCATATCCTGAGTCAAAGAGATAGTCGACTTGGCGGTTGAAGGTGGGAGCCACCAAAGTCTAACTATCCCCATGAGAGGGAGTAAGGAGGTAGTCTAAGCCCAGATCTTTGATGTTATGATCCAGGTCACTAGAATGGGCCCTTGAAGTGGCCTTGCTATCCTCAACTCCTACTTTGAGGACTTGAGAAGATGAAATAAGTTAGAGGAATCAATAGAGCATGGATAAAATAAAACAACTTTACTGGATAAGAAAAAGCTACCTGGACATTGGGAGTAGTAAGAGGCATGACTTCTTGGCCCTCGGGGGAGGGGGAAGAGCCAGAACAATAATGGGAGGCACCATAACCTTCATTCTAGGATGGGGAGAGGAAGCTTCACTCACTTGGGTATCTTCGACATTCTGCAAGAAAAGAAATGTTGGAAGAAAGATAAAAGTACAATTGCCACATAATAAGAACAAAAAAATAGTATACCTATGGCGTCGAAGGTAAAGCTACAACAAAGGGTGGAAGAGCAGAACCCTCACCCGATTGGGGAACACTTCCCTAACAGCTCCTCCAAACGAAGCTGCACAAAATAGAGGCATAAAGTTAACAAACAGGTTAAAATGAGAAATGAAGATAATATGTGGGAAAAAGGCTTGACTTACCAACCTTTTGTGAGGGTCTCCTCATGGAGTGTATGATCTTTATCCCACTCACTTCTCTGCATCAGGGTACACCACTCGGAGGGGTCTAGCCTCAACGCGAGAAAGAGCCTAGTGGACTTCCCAGCTTGCTAAGACTTCCCCAACCTCTTGAGAGTCTCATACACCCCCAAAGGTTAGAAGAAGAAGAGGAAGAAGATAAAGAAGTAGAGGAAGATGTTGAAAAATTTTTAGAAGAAGAAGACAAGGAGATGGGCTTACCTATAGCGGAATGAGGCTCAGGTGCTTGAGAAATCGAAGCCGAAGCACCAGCTTCACCAACATGTAAAGAGAATAGAGGAGAAAACTCCCTCTTTAGGAAGTCTTTGACAATAGCTTTGCTCTTATTGTAGATGAAGTTTTATATCTCCTCTAGCCTATCTTCAAAAAATGGAAGATTGTAGTTGTTGAAGAATAATTGAAGCAACTTATTGAACTCTTATTCGTCTTTAGCCAATAGCTCCATGCTATCCAGAACATTTCGAGATACCTGCGGGAAGTGTGACATCTGGGCAATCTTTCGCTTGAATTTGGAACTCATCAGAAGTTGGTCGTAGCGCATCTTCTTCTCAAAGCCAAAAGGATGCTTCAGATTCCAAGAAGAGGAGGGAGCTGGAATCGAAGGATTAGTTTGAGAAAGAGTTTAGGGTCGAAGAGAGGTAGGTCAAGACCTTGAACCATGCAAGATTGACTTATCTTCAGAGAGGCATTGGGCGTGATGTGCCTTTCCGATCTACGTCTGGCCATATTTACAATAAAAGGCCCTTCCTCTTCGTCATCTGCTGGCTTTGAAACTGGCCTCTTCGAACTAGAAAGAAGGAGAATAGACCTAGAACTGCCTTCAAGGACTAGGGGGAATGACCTTATCATGGTGCAAGGCCCTACAGGCCAAAGGGGAGGACCAGGTGTCATTCGAACTCACACCTCAACTAAAAGAGGAAGGTCTCTGAAATAAAAAGATGGGTGGGGAAACTCTACCTCCCTCAAATTTAGAGTTTGAATCACCCTTTAGATATCTCGTTTGGTGCAAGGATGAAGCAACCATGTGTAAAAGTAGCAGATGGGGATTACCCAATAAAGGTGAGGCTTTGGCACCTTTTTTATCTCTTCACCCCTTATTCCCAGTATGGCAAAAAGATCTTCATTTACAGCCTTTAAAGGCTTCTGTGGAGAAATAAGAAAAATGAAAATAAGAACACACACACACACACAAAAAAAAAAAAACAAAACAAAGTGAAGGGAAGAGGACTTACCTAGAAAATTCACAAGATAGTAAGGAATGTTGTCATGGCCCTCCTTATCTCGGAAAAGGCCGCTACGCCACAAATCATTGATATTGATCAACCTCCTCAAATGACCAGCAGTAATAGATGGCTCCTGTCTTCGTCGGAGAGAGGAGGGCTGGAGGAGAGCTTATTTGGTTCATGGTAATCTCTATCTAAGACAAAACCCCTTTCATTGGGGCCAATATATTGCATATTGGGCTTCGCAGCAAAGAGCTTCCTGTTTGGCCTTCCAGAGGATATGAAGACCCCCGTGTCACCTTGGCATGACACAAATTGGTAAAACAACTAAAAAAAGCTCCACTGAAGGAGTAAAAATCTCCAAACAAAAGCATAAGACCACAAAACAGTGGATGTTGAGGATGGAATTTGGCATGAGAGTAAAAGGAGTCACGCCAAATGGTAAAAAACTTTAACAAATAAGGGTGAAGGTGGAAAGACTATGCCACGAAGCATGTGATCAAAGAAGCAAACATTGTCTCAATGACTCACAGGGATGCTCAAGTTGGGATTTTCATGGAAGAGATAATGATCATTAGAAGGAAATTTGGAAGAAACAAGGTGGGAAATGGAATCAAATTTGGTTTTAAGAATGCTCCAGTTTACGTTAGATTTGGGAATGATGCTCCACCAAGCAGTGGCAAGAGATTGAGAAATGAATTCCGCCCTGTCAATGTTAGCATATTAATAAGCTTGATGTTGCCTAATGCTAGGCACGAGGATGGGAAGATAAGGATTAAAAGAAAATGATAAATATAAAGGGAGCAGGAGAGCTTGACAGAGAGAGAGAGAGCAAATAAAAAGTAAGAGGCTAAAAAAGTCAAAATGAGGAGTTTATATAGACCTTCTAAAAATCCTTCATATTTCTAACCGTTACACTTAAAGGGCGATACGTGGTAGACGATTTTAAAAGAACGTGGCAGGTGGGACCACTCTTTGAAGAAAAGTGCTTTGGCTTTGGCACAAAATAAATATGAATACCTTATTTTCACGAGAACTACCAATAGAAGGAAAGTGACAGGTGCGAAGCCGCAGGAAACTGCCCATACGATAATTAGACAGTGAATAAAGTGACGAAAGGAATAATTGATGCCGGGGGCTAAGGCCCAAGAAAAGACGGTGAAGCTAAAATCAATTCCAAATTGGAAGAACCAAGGAGGCTCGCGAAGCAGAGGCAAGTATATCAAATCCAAGATTTGAAGGCTTGGGGGGCCTTTCAATAAGAGTTTGTTCAACAAATGTATCGAACTTCAGGCTCCTCAACCTTTGATAAATAAAAGGGGCATCTGATATGGGTTGAAATAAGAATATAAACGACTAAGGCCCACGAGCTCCAGAGAGGCGACCTCAGAATAAGCCTAATGCATTACAAACCCATTACTAACTTGGGCGTTAAACGGTCTTTGCCAGGTTTAAGGCCTGACCCTTTTAGCTCACACTTGTTCATTAGTGCAGGCTGATCAAGTCCATTAATCCAATCCACTCCAAAATACAAGGGATCGGAAGTTGTTAGGTTATGAGCCTATCAAATAATAATATTTTGGCTCATACATGATTAAAAGGTTAGAACTAACCAATTATACCCATGTATTATATACTTTGTATGTGTTTGTAATTTTTCGATGTGGGGTTATCTTCTCTAACAATTTTACAACTATATATATTAAAATAATATTTCAAATTAATATGTTAATATTTAAATTAATATATTTTAATGAAAAAAATAAAAAAATAGAACAAATAGCAACGTATCATAAAAAATTTGGTGAATTTAGCAGATAAAAAAATAGAAAAATAAATGAAGATAGCAACAATATGTGATGAGCATAAAAGTTATCGCTAAATTACTGTCAAAAAATCAAGTCTAAATTTTTAAAAATGTAGTCGCAAAAATTGGAGACCAATTTAGTCTCCAATTCGCAACGTCCTTTTAAACATGGTGACGCTTATTCGTCTCTAATTTAGAGACAACTTATGTGGTCCTCAATTCATTGTAGATTTGTGATGATTGGTCGCTATTTTTGTTTAAAGATATTCATCACTATTGCATAGTTGAATATTAATAACAATGTAAAATGTGTTGGATCTTGGACTTAATCCATGTGCATTTGGTTATGTGGACGCACATGAATTCACAATTGGGTTTGTATGTATATTATCTATAAATGTTAATAGGCATATTTTAAGTGATCTTTATATTTATTTTATAAAGGCCCATTCATCTTAAATTAATGTGTAAGACTTATTTTATAATATGTAGAAATCTAAGTGAGTTTGTACCAATTGTGATGATTCAATATGACAATTTAGCTAATAAAGCTCATATAAATAGGGTTATGGTCCCCGAAGCACATACACACACACAATTAGGTTTATAACTTATTTTGTTGCTTTTCCATCGCAACTGAAGGAGGCCGTGTATGTTACTTCAGAAGATCACCTACTCATTTCACACCATAAATCAATAGAGACAGGTAAGCTTCCACTTTCCTATTTCGAACAATTCTTCTCGTAAAGTTTTAGGATTTAAGAACGTTTGATTTGGGGATGATCCTATCAGTTTCAATACTTATTCAAATGCTTCTAATTAGATTGATGTCATACATGAGGAGTTAAAACCCATAAAGGAAAATGACCCCATAATGGAAAATGACGTTTGGGATCTAGTCACATTAAAAAAAAAGAGAGGCCCATAAGGTGTAAATGGGTTTTCAAAACTAAAAGGGACTCATAAGGCAATGTGGAGAGATAAAAGGTATGTTTTGTTACTAAGGGTTTTACTCAAAAGGAAGACATCGATTATAAAGAGACTTTCTCTCCAGTTTCTTCAAAAGACTCTTAGATGTTGAAACAACGTTTCTCAATGGAAACATTGATGAGACAATCTATATGATGCAACTAGAGGGCCTAAAGTCTAATAACTCTAGGGAAATGGTTTGCAAACTAAAAAAATCCATCTATGGGCTTAAAAAAAAGCTTCCTGCCAATGGTACCTTAGGTTTCATCAAGTGATTTTATCATTTGGTTTTGAGGTAAACCTAATTGATGATTCTGTGTACCATAAGTTCTGTGGGAGTAAATTCATCTTCATAATTTAAACCTTGCATTCATGGTCGGGATGTTAGGTAGATCCCAAACCAATCCGAGTAGGGAGCATTGGGTAGCAACAAAAAGGGTAATGAGGTATCTTTATAAAATAAAGAATTATATGCTCAAATATAAAAAGTCCAAAAAGCTTGAGATCGTTGGGTATTTAGATTTTGACTTTGCATTATGTTAACATAGCATAAAGTCCACATTTGGTTTTATTTACTTACTAGCTGGAGGAGCAATTTCATGGAAGAGTGCTAAACAATCACTCCTTGCTTATTCCACTATGGAGGTAGAATTTGTGGCTTGCTATGAGCCATCAAATCAAGCTATTTGGCTGTAAGAGTTTATTTCTGGTTTTCGATTGGTAGATGAGATTAATAGGCACTCAAATTATTTTGTGATAATAGAGTCACAGTCCTCTATTCAAATAACAACAAGAGTTTGCCAAAGTTTAAACATATTGACATTAAGTTTCTTGTTGTAAAAGAAAGAGTTCATAGTGGTTAGGTTCACATTGAGCATACATATACAAACTCCATGGTTGCAGATCCGTTGACAAAGGCATTAGCACCAAAGGCTTTTATGGAGCATACTGCTCATATGGTTGTTATTGCATTCAGTGATGTCTAAATTTATTAGGAGTTTGTAAATTGTACTTTTATATTTGGGCTCAATGTATGAAATGACATTTGGATTTGTCATTATTAATGAACTATTCAGTTTTTTTCTTCACTTTGAACCATTTGACATTATTTTCACTCATATGATCTCATTTGGTAGAACCAGTTGGAAGTAGGCATGTTTTGATCACATTTACATATAACTTCCATGCTACCTATCCACACCCAATCTAGGTTGTTTGGTTGAGTTGATGCATGTGACTAATGGTGGGTCTAACTGACGATTAGTTTCGGTGAAAGCCCCTTTGATTTGTGTATTAACGAGACAAATGAACATGATCAGTTAAGATGGTATTCTTCGGTGACTAGTCATTTTTATTGAACGATAATTTACATACATATTGTTTTGTGTATATCACATGGATATAGAGTCTATATGGGAGATTGTTGGATCTTGGACTCAATCTGTGTGCATTTAGGCATGTGGACGCACATACATTCACAATTGGATTTGTATGTATATTATCTATAATTATTAATGAGTCTATTTTAAGTGATCTTTATATTTATTTTATAAAAGTCCAGTCATCTTAAATTAATATGTGGGGTTGATTTTATAATATGTAGAAATCTAAGTGAGTTTTTACCAATTGTGATGAGTCAATATGGTAATTTAACTAATAAAGCTTTTATAAATAGGGTTGTGGTCCCTAGAATACATACACACACACAATTAGGGTTTTATAACTTCTTTTGTTACTTTCCCATCACGACTGAAGGAAACCGTGTACATTACTTCAGAAAATCACATATCTATTTCACACTACAAATCAATAGATACAGATATGTTTTCGCTTTCCTATTTCAAACAATTATTCTCATAAAGTTTTAAAAAGTTTTATGATTTAAGAACTTGGGATTTAAGTTGCTAAAAGCTGTTATTATTGTAATATTTGTGTTGTAACATGGCTAAAAGTTAAAAATCTTCTCACTATCACTGCATTATAATTTTTTTGGTCAAGTCTAACTCTTTCTTTTTTTGGCCAAATGCCAAGTCTAATATTTGACGCGGAGCTTGACGGAGTCCATAAAAGGAGCGTGTCAATTCACAAACATAGTTAGGCTTATCCTTATCAACAAATCCAGGTTGTTGAGAACCTTTTAAGTGGCTAAAAGCTGTTATTATTGTAATATTTGTGTTGCAACATGACTAAAAGTTAAAAATTTTCTCACTATCACTGCATTATTATTTTTTTGGTCAACTCTAACTCTTTCTTTTTTTTGGCCAAATGCCAAGTATAACTCTTTCATTGCCTGGTTCTTTTTTTCTTTTTAATGGTGGAGTATGCCTGCCTCTATCTACTATTGTACTTTTAAACATATTGTTTTTTGGATAAGGTTAACCTGTAAATAGTAACATTATTATGAGATTTTTTCTCCTCCAGCACGGGGATAAACTGGAAAGGAAAAAGGTAAATATTGATAAGAAAATTTGCTTTATGGTAGTACATGTTAAAGCTGCACAGTGGATATCAACCTAAAATTTTTTAGTAGGTTATAATATAATTGTAACTTTTCAGTGATTCATTCATAAATGGAAATATTTGGTGTTTTTTTAAAAAGTAATTAAAATTAAAATTTTCAACATTTTATTATTTTAAATTTATATAATATTTTTAAAAATTTTTAATATAAAATTTGTGGTGACGGTGATTTTTGTGGTTTTTTAATGGTGTTAAATATAATAAGTGATTAAATTTTTAAAAATTTATATAATTTTTAAAAAATTAACTTATTTTATTCAATATTCAAATTTTCAGTATTTAATTTCCTATTTTTTCAAATATTAGTTTATTCATTTTTACCTCTTGTTTGGTATAAATGAATTTTACAAAATTTTAAAGAATTCATTTGTAAATTCAAGTTTATGTGTTTTATTTAAATAAAAATTTCACTTGATTGAATTTCATTGAAAATTTTATTTTTAAATAAATTTTAAATAAAAATTAACATTTTTTTATAACTAATTTAGCAGTAATCAATTTTAATAATTTAATAAGTTACAATTTCATATAAATTCTATTAATAATTTTTTCAATAGAATTGAACCAAACAAAGCTTTATTTAATTGTGAATTGGTGAGAAAAACTATCCAAATTTTTTGTAATTCACCTCTCCAATAATTTACAATATGAGAAAATCTTAGTGGTCATTTAGATTGAAGCAATATGAAGTTCTAAGATTATATACAATCCTAGAAATATAAAAATCTTATAATATAAAATCCTGAAATTGTTAAAATTTGTAATTTGATAAAAATAAAAATTCATGGATATGTATGCATTTCTATAAATAAAATAAAATTATATAAGAGAAAAAAAATGAGAATTTAACATCCTCACATCTTATGTGGATTTTTAATTCTCATAAAATTGAGAGAATGTAAAATACATCTATAAATATTTAACACCATCTTTAATCTCTTATTAGATATTGATTTTTAATGCATGTAAACCTCTAATTATATTAAATTAATAATCTTACAATGATAACATTTTTTTAAAGGTAGAATGATAGATAAATGTTCAAATCAATTTTACCTCTTACCTCCAATGATATTCGAACCTTAAACGTGCAGTAAACATTAGCTATTTACTGCTATGCCACATCACTATAACATTTAGCAATATTTTGGTAATGTTTGGTATAATATTCTTTATTTCCTAGGAAATAGACTTCTCAGAAAATTATTTCCCAATAAATAGATTGTTCAAAAAATGATAGTTGTTTATTTTACATGTAAATTTTTGGGAAATAATTTTTTTATATTTGACTTTTATATTTAATTAGAATAAATATGTAATCTCAGGAAGTCAAACTTTCTTAGCTCCTTTAAGTAAGTGTACTTACTCTAAACTCAGGAAGTAGAGATTTTATTTTTCAGAAAGTGTTTTTGATATTAGCAACCAAACAAGCCAAAATTATTTACTTCTCATGAAGTTTTACTTTATGAGATAACTAGCCATTGGCGCATCTAGCTTGCACAAGGGATATGTATAAAAGCAAGACATAATTGAAATAGTTTTCTTGTATATTATTGATGAATGCTAAACAGTTTTTATAATATACATCAGGTCAACTTGAGTTAATTACAAACTCTAGTACAATTGTTCTTCATGAGTGAGATGGATACAAACTCTAACTACAAGAGTAATATTTATCCTTATCATGCCCCCTCAAGTTGTAGGATCTCTATGTAGAATCCTCAACTTGCTTTGAAGGTCCTCAAACCTGGATCTTGACAGTGGCTTTGTAAGAACATTAGCCAATTGGTCTTTAGAAGATATTTATTAAACCATAAGATGGTTCTGCTACACTTTGTCATGAACAAAGTGAGAATCAACTTCAAGGTGTTTCATCCTTGAATGATAAACATGATTAATCGTAAGATAAGTTGCTCCCAAGTTATCACACCAAATCGTGGGAGTGTTGACAGTTACACCAAGTTCTTTTAAGATCGATTGTATCCACATCAGTTCAGTTGTTGCACTTGCTATGGCTTAATACTCTGCTTCAGTTGACAAGTGAGATACTGTTCTTTGCATCCTAGAACTCCATGAGACAACATTATTGCCAAAGAAAATTAAATAACCACTGGTGGATTTCCGATCATCAATCAACCTCACCCAATCTACATTGGAGTAGGCATGCAATTCAAGTCGTGCGGTCGGAGTAATGTGCATGCCATAATTTGTTGTTTTGTTCAAATAATGAAGAATCTGCTTGACTGCTGCCATGTGACAAGTTATAGGTGAGTGCATAAATTGGGCTGCCTTGTTTACGACATAAGAAATGCCTGGTCTCGTTAGAGATAGATATTAGAGGCCACCCATGATACTTCTATAAGCAACAACATCTTGAAGTGGTTCACCCATTGAAATAGATAGCTTTTCCATAAGTGTTGCAGGTGTGGTAATCGAATTATTGTTTTGCATATTTGCTTTGAGTAGTAAGTCTTGTATGTACTTGGTTTGTGAGAGAAACAAACCTTTAGAAGTCCATGTATCCTCCATGCCCAAAAAGTAATCAAGCTAGCCAAGATCCTTTAGTTGAAATTTCTGCATCAATTTTGCAATAAGAATGGACAATGCTTTTAAATTGTTACCTGTCAAAAGCATATCATCAATATAGACTAGGTAAAAAATCTGAACATCATTCGATTTATAATAGAACATAGACGAATCAGTCTTGGAATTTTTGAATTGTTCACCAAGCAAAGCTTCCTTTAAACATTGACACCATTGATGTGGAGCTTGACCGAGTCCATAAAGGGAGCGTTTCAATTCACAAACATAGTTAGGCTTATCCTTATCAACAAATCCAAGTGGTTGAGACATGAATACCCGATCTTCAAGAGTTCCACGAAGAAAAGCATTGGACACATCCAATTACTTGACTTCCCAACCATGTGTGACAGCAAGAGTGAGGACTAACCGAATGGTAGTGGGCTTGATAACATGAGAGAAATTTTCCTTGAAATCTATCCCAGGTGGTTGATGAAACCCCTTTGCAACTAGAAGGAATTTATACAGTTCAATTGTCCCATTAGGTTTGTATTTAATATAGTACACCTATTTGTTACCAATAATATTTTGTCTAGCTTTAGGAGGAACTAATATCCAGGTACCATTTTTTAGTAAGGCATTCACTTCTTCTTGCATTGCTGCCCGTCAGTGAGGATGTTGATTTGCTTGCGTGAAGCTAGTTGGTGAAAAGGAATCAGGAATGCAAACAATGAAACCCCATTTCTTTGGTTTCAAATTGCTCGTTTGAGCACGAGTAACCATATGATGAGTTTTCTGAACATCTGGTTGTACATTTAAATGAGCATAATGAGAGTTGGCTATTAAATCTTCAGTGAATGTTGTAGCAGTGTGGTCTTGAGTCAAGGATGGAGTGGTGGATGTGGCATCTCTGTCAAAACCACTATCAGGTTATGGCAAGCCTGAAACTGACGGAATACGGGTTGATGGTGAGCTAGTAGGTGATGTAAAGGGTAAGACATGTGACTAAGGTGATGGACCAAGGATACCGGGTCCGGAATGACATGGCAGAATAGTCTGTTGTGGCAGAAATAAAGGTGTAGTAGCTTCATGTGTTTGCTTGGGTAATTGTTTCTCGTGAAAATCATCCTTCTTAACAAATGGAAACACCTGTTCATCAAAGATAACATGACGTGATATGTAAATTTTATTCGTAGAAAGGTCGAGACACTTGTAACCTTTGTGTAACTTAATGTAATCGATAAATACACAAGGCTTAAAACGTGGTTCTAATTTATTGTAAGAATAAGGTCATAACCACGGATAGCAAAGTGAACAAAAAATTTCTTAAATCATCATAGAAAGGTTTGGACTTGAACAACACTTCATATGCACTTTTATTGTGTAAGAAAGGTGTGCTTAAATGATTTATGATATAAAATGTCATATCAAATGCATATGTCCAATATGATAGAGGAACAGAGGAGAAATGAAAAAGAGCACGAGCAGTTTCAACAACATGTCTATGTCTACGTTCAGTACATCCATTCTGTTTAGGTGTGTATGGGAAAGAGCTACGATGGGTAATGCCATTTGCTGCAAAATAGGAAGATAAAGCTTGATATTCCCTTTCCCAATCAGATTGAAAAATTTTAATAGAAGTGTCAAAATATTTTTCAACAAGTACTCTAAATTTAACAAAAACATCAAATACTTCATGATACTACTTAGCCTTGGTCTGGTTCGGCCCTAACAACATGCTTGGATCCTGACTGAACCCTGTAGCATTCAGTCCTACCCGAACTCAAGTCACACAACAAGCTTTGTCCTTTAGTGACCTTCGAGGCTCGGGGCCCTACAGTAGACAGGTATCACAAGCCCCATGGAGAGGTACACTGCAGAGCACCCAGAGCTAACACGTGGC
>CAOJBK013810296.1:0-11910 GCA_948294925.1 Codiaeum variegatum
ATAAGCATCTTAAAGAGTTGGACAATATCTTTGACATCTTATCTTTCCACTATTTGTCGAGAACTCAGAATAGGTTTACCAATGCACTAGCAACACTTACATATATAATCGAAATATGAGATGGGTTCATTATCTATCCTATTTCCATAAGCATCATACGCCAATCGAGCTTTCAAGCTCATTACATGGAAGAGAAACAATGGTACTGGGACATCTATATCTATCTCATTAAAGGTGAATACCCCGAAGGTGCTTCCAAATAAAAAAGGAGAACTATCAGACAACTGGCCAGTGGGTACATCCCCAGAAGTGACATCCTTTACAAAAAGACAATGAATGACATACACCTTAGATGCTTCTCAGATGAAGAGGCCAATAAGATCATGAAATAAATCCATGATGGGACAGATGACACCCATATGAACAGTTGAGCATTGTCTTACAAAATCATGAACCAAGGCTATTATTGGCTCACTATGAATGGGAACTATACATAGCTTGCCCGAAGGTTCCCTAAATGTCAAGAATATGCAAAGCTCTAGAAGCTTCCATCTTCACCTTTCAATCCAATCTCAACTCCATGACCCTTTGTTGTCCGGGGTATTGACGTAATTGGTAAAATCTCACCTAAGTCATTAGTTAGTCATGAGTACATCTTAGTAGCCATAGACTAATTTACTAAATGAGTTAAAACCATTCCTTACCAAACCTTAGATTCAAAGAAAGTAGCCTAGTTCATTAAGACTAATATCATCGCAAGGTATGGCGTTCCCCACGAGATCATCTATGATAATGGCTCATACTTCTAGAAAGAAGTCGTTACTCTCCTTCAAAAGAAAAAGATCCAGCATCACATGTCTTTCCCTTACTGGCCCCAAACTAATGGCGCAGTTGAAGTCGCCAATAAAGCATTAAAGAAAATGCTCCAAAAAGTGATTAGCAGTCACAAAGGTTAGCACCTACATTTGCCAAGTGCCCTCATTGGGTACCAAACTACTTACAAATCGACTACTAGAGCCACACTATACTCTCTATTCTATGGAATGGAAGCAATCTTTTCCATAGAATTTGAAATTCAGATAGTTAGAGTTCTTCTGGAAGCCCAGATCTCTAAACTCAACTAGCAACATGCTTACTACGACTAGCTAATGCAATTGATGAAAAAAGCATGGGAGCTGTCAATCACACATAGAATTACCATATTCGACTGGCAAGCATTTTAACAAATGGGTTCAGAGTCATAATCTTCAGGAAGGTGACTTAGCTCTCAAAGAAATTAGACAAGTTGTGTAAGATCCTCGAGGGACATTCAAACCTCATTAGAGTGGACCTTAAATCATAATGAAGATCATGTCGGACGGAGGCATCATCCTGATGAAAGTCGATGATAATGAGTTCAACCATCCAACCAACCTCGATCCTCTCAAGAAGTACTTCATATATTGTTCTTGTTGTATGAGCATGCATTCATGCATCATTACATTTATGTAACAAGAACTACATGGACTTGATTCTCCAATATATCATGTACTTCAAATTTTCAAAAATCAATTATAAGGAGATATGTAGGCAATCCTCATCGGGTATGGTCCAAAACATTCAATAAAATCAAATGTTTCATTCACTCACATTTGGGATCTTGAACATTGCATGTAAGAGTTAAAAAGAATAAATAAATAAATCTGAAAAAAGAATGAAACTTGCTAAGCTAAAAACCTGAAAGGGTGGCTTAGGCAAAATTAAGGGTACAACCTGCTAGACTGAAAACTGAAAAGGCAGTCTAGGCAACAATTAAGGTAGCTCACTAAGTTGAAAACCCAAAAAGGTCAGCTTAGGCAAAACTAAGAGCTTAAACAAAAAAAAAAAAATCAAGGTCTTATTCATCTTTTGGAACATCCAAAATAAGATATTTGAGATAGAAAACTAAATAGAAAAAAAGAAAGGTCTTATTCTTAAAAATCTAAATCTTGACTCAGACTCAACCTTCAATCTTGATTAGAAAAGCATATTGCTTTGTCTTCTCCTTTGGATAACATGCCTCAATCCACCACTCAGTATACTCAGACAACTTGCCATAGGCATCACCAAGACCACCATGTCTCTTGAAAAGTTTCTAATCCAATGAGAGAGAACAACTCTAGCTACTCAATCATTCACCATAGTTGCCTCGAATAAAGGACCATCTGGGGGCACATCTTGAGCATGTCCCATCTGACGAAGGAATTTAATGGCCTGATTACAAGTCACATGCTTAAAACAAAGTAGATACACATGCTTTAATCCTTGACTTCTTAGCATAAACTGTTTGATGGTAGAATACCACTTAGGCTTCCATAGCAAATTTGAAGGACTCGGCTCAATTACTCAGCTAATCCACTCCTTCTCAGAACCAAAATGGATAGCAATTGTTCGAGAATGATACCATGAGGCAGAATAATTTGGTCTATTAGGCCCAGGAACAATCTTGAGATGGTCTCTTAGCCAGATCTAAAGGCAAAATACACAAGTTATAAAGACACCAAAACATGCTAAAACAAACAACTAGAAAAGGGTCTAAGTACTTGGAGTAGAATCGAACTAATAGTCCAAGATTCTATTGAGTTATAATGACGGTCAAGGCTCAGTAGTGTTTTAGCCAAAATCATACCCACTATTGACTTACCTTCATCCATCTAGGGTATCAGCTCAACCACTATTGTATCTCCCCATCCAACCAGGCCCACAAAAATATGGCATGCTGTTAATCCAAAAGCGTAAGCCTTCAATCACCGAACCATCCAAACGGGGTCCTCCTTTGATTCCTTCAAAAACATATAGGCCAATGCAAGCAGGTCTACCAAATCAACCTTCACAATATCTGAAACCACTTCAGTACTCAAATCCAATAATCTTATGAATGATTTGAAATAGTCTACCCATTCAACTAGAATAGCCAGGTCAGTCTCAAGGTCCATCCCAAGAACAAAGAAAAACTCCTCAAAAGTTGGACACATCTCGTCTATACCAGTCCCAAAATGAAACACATAATCAATAGGATCCCAAAAATGGATATAGGCATTTAGAAAATTCTAGTTTATCCTAACACCAATAAGAGTTGGCAAGGCTAGCATATCGTATCTCTCGAGGTTGATCCGGCTAACTTTGTCCAGCTTCTGGCTACACCCATGCATCGCATGACTGAAAAAGGGTTCCATGTTGTGGGCGAAAAGAAACTAACTTTTTCTACAAAATAATTTCACTCCTCAGTGATTTTCTGAGTCAAAAATAGAATTTCATACTCCTATTTATAGTGGCACATGAATCGAGGGAGGAGAATTGAGTTTGGAAGGTTGAAGCCTGCGCCTGGGACAAAATGCACACTTTTTGACCTAAACGCATGTGTTTAGGCCAAAACACATGCGTTTTGGCTGTTATGCATGCATTTAGGGTCTCACGCATGCCTAAGCCTCAAAACGCATGCGTTTTAAACCTGGCGCATCTGTGAGCTGCCATGTGACATGCTATGGCTCAGCCCATCAAAGCGATCCATTTCAACCAGATCCGATTTCGTTTTCGCTCGATTTTCGTCCTAGAAAATTTTTGAAAATAATTTTTTTCAAGAAAAATTGTTTCCAAAAGTCAGAAAATCATGAAATCGAAAATGAAAATTTTCTAAACTTTAATTGAAATTTAAAACAACAATCTAAAATTGTTTTTTTTTTTTTATAAAACCCATACTTGGGGCCCAAATATAGTCAAAACATACAAGCATAAATGTCATCATGCATCATCCTCAGGCTTAGCATCCTCTACAACCTCCTCCTCCTCAAGGTAATCTCGTGGTCCGCATCATCTAAAGACTCTCTACTGTAATTGGCTCCTCAGAATTCTCATCTTGATAAGGGTGGTGCTCAAGCTGAACATGGCCCTCTGGCAATTATCTACACCATGACTGTAGAATAAGCCGGGAACCTGCAAAGAACATATAGAAGTTAGAATCTATCAAAAGAAAGGGTATAACTGACAAAAAGAATGAAAGCAGACCATAACTAGAATATGAGCAAAGTCCACTCTTGGCATCCCCGATAGGTAGTTGTTGTCGAAATAGTGAATCTGGCTAACACCCACTACATCATTATAAAGGACATAATTTAGCCATCTTAGGTAGCCCGTGCCAAGATTGGCTGGTACTGGATGGCATCCTAGAAGAAGAGGCTCCCATGCCTGAAGAACTAGAACTCTTACGGGGGGCAGCTGGCGTAGCCGGACGACTTCTCCCATTACAAGGTCTCCGTCTCGAAGGCTCAACACTTACTCTCCTATCATAACTATGATTAATGTAAAGTGTGGGCATCCCAACCATCAGACGAGATGTCATGAAATTCTGGTAAGAGCCATCCATCAGCAGATAATCTTCCTAAGCTCTCACCACTCGTCAGTAAATATGAAAGGCATCAGGCATATACTCTCTCATCTATGCAGGAGGGTCAGCAGGAATAACTCTCTCCTCGGTTGACTGAACCATCACCCATTCCTCGAGGAAGAACTCCACCAGAGAAGTAGAATCGAGCAGAATCTGCTTCTAAGTGGCAGTAATATTGACAGCATCGAGGTCAAAATCCCTAAGGTCAACCATATGGAAGGGATTCTAGACAACTTGAAATAATCAAGGTAGTAAATAAAAGATCTGCCAAAAATATGGGTAAAAGTTGTTAGAACATACCTGAGTAAAAGTCCCCAGAATGCACCGATAATTAGAGAAGGAAAAGTAGCTTGAGAAGTAACCCAATAGTCCCTACACCACATCTTCCCCATTTGGAATGGTAGTTGGTCCACTAGCCTGATCCTGGGTGCAATGGCACTGATATGGGAGAAAGCCCAAAGCAGTAAAAATCAGATGCATAGATAGTTCAACAAATGAATAAAGCACCATAACAAATGGAATAATAAGGGTAATATTGACCTCCCACACAATATCAGTCACCGGGATAACTGCCCGAACAACCTCAGGCAGCAAGCCCATCCACTGTATGCTGCAACCAGAGCAGCTCCAGCCTAGTCATACTCCCCAGCTCTCTCAAATCCTTCAATGAAGCTTGGATACTTAGATCAACCTAGCCAGACTCATTGTATAGAAACATAGTCGACAGGATGATCAATAAACAAACCATGACGCACTGGTTTATACTATAGTCCACCAAGTTCACCCGGAGACAGCAAATGGAGCAACTGAGTCCTCACAATCTGTTCGTGGGTATTGCATGCCAGCCGCTCCCTTAGCAAGTTACCTAGCACGAGGCGTTGATGCGGGTGGGCGTTAAAAGAAATAGGCTGGCACCCGAAGTGTATACCGGTTAGGCATGTCCACTTAAAGGGAGTCATCGTAATCTCTCCCACTCGAAAATGAAAAAGTGTTAGTAGTCCACCACTTTAGGTTCTTATAAGGGGAACACACTATATCTAGACTCAGCCATCCCATTAGATAGGCCAGAGCTACGCACTCAACAATAAGCTTGTAAGCACCTAAGAAGGCTATCATATCGCTGAGGCGAGATCTACCACTTCTCTGGCTAAAATTGCCCTCTTACAAGTACACATTCAATCCCATTATTTTCAATTCTCATTTCATATTCCTAACTCTATTTTTCTTTTGGCATAAAAATAAAGTAAAGTACAACTGCATTAAAAAAACCACAGAAAAATAGAGAAAATACATATCGTAGGAAATACAAGCCAGCTTGTATGCTCTTGGCGGTCCAACAGCAAGTCAGGGTTGGTGGTCGTATGCGACTCCTCCCTATCCATCAGTAAGTGGTCTGTAGTATCCCACTTTGGTAACGGAAATGCAATAGAATCAGACGAGCTTGTAGATGGCTCAGGTATCCCGCCCAGCAATTCCTTTGTGGTAAAACTAATTTGCAAATTATTGAAAATGTCATTAAGTGGAGGAGCGATAAAATCCGTAATCACTTCCCCTTCGAGAAATGCATTCAGCTATGCAAATAAGTCTTCCTCCTCAACAAAAATATCAGCAGGTATCATCCAAAACTTCTCTATGGATCAGAAAGGTAAAAGAGAGAACTTTGAAATCTAAAGTGAAGAAATGAAGTTGAAAGTGAAAATGAAATCATCAAAGCCTTTTTATAGGCAAAATTTTAACTATTACATTAAATACGTTCACACTTAGTAGTCATGTTTATGCACATACGACTACTAGGGGCAGCTGTGAACCCTAATTTTGACACCATTAAATTCAGCCCATTAATACAAGCCCAAGATATCTGAAAGAGCTCAATTTAGACTTTAAATAGACCCAAAAAAATCCAAACAAACCGAATCGGATCGTGCAGAGCTGGACCCAGAAAACAAGGCCCGGGAACCCAGGCCCAAAATGACAAGGAGTGCATGCGTAAATAGACTCACACATGCATAAATGATGTCACACATGTGTTAAGCTCATGGCGTGTGCGTTTCCTCCTTCAAGCATGCGTAGAGCTCCTCAAGCGCACGTAACCTCCCTGGCACGTGCATTTCACAGTTCACGAGTATTTTCCTTGCTTGTGCATGTGTTTTATTCCAAGGGTTTTTGGCACGATTCTCTATAAATACTGGCTTTTCATTTGAGACCAGTTTTCCAATCGAATTTCAGACTTTGATACGCACTTTTAGACTTCAAACACTCAAAAACACTTCACAAACACAATAATTCCCTTCCAATAGACCTAGACTTTCAAAATTGCATCGGTTCCTACTAGTCCAACAATCCAATTTTCTTTATTCCAGCTCAACCAGACAACCTCCAGTGCTCTCTGAACACAACGGAGACCTGCTCCAGTTTCATCAAACCCTCCGATCCCGAAGCCTCGAAAAAGGTAAAAGTGATACATTATACTTCTATCTTTGAATTAACTATTTTAAGCTTTTTAAAACTGAATTAATGCATGATTAATCTAAATCCTATTTTAATCCCTTTAAAACTGAATTAAGGCATTATTATCAAAATTTAAATTTAAGCCATTAAGTATGATTTAAGGCATGGTTTAATGAAAACAAGTTTTTTCATAACACGAATCTGACTAAACCCTAACATCAACTTAGGTAATCAATTCACACTTTCAAAATCAGTTTTTCGTTAATCAAAATCTGAAATGGTTAACAGCCTATTCGGTTAAACAATTTTATATATTAAAATTGATTAGCTACTGAATAACCAAACCACCCATTGTTATGAGAACAACCCTAAACCGTTCGCCAGAAAGGAGAACGATGTGGGGTTTGATTCTCATTCAAAGGGATATGCCAACAAGTCTTCTAATGGCTTCAACTCCAAAACTTTAATTTTATTTTATTCCTTTTATTGTACTTTATTGTATTATTTTCATTATTTGTATTGTTTATTTCATTACCATTATTGTTATCATTGGATTATGGTTGTGTATTAGGGAATGTGTGCTCCTCTCAAATCATAAGACTGGAGGGGAGATCCTCTAATTTTAATTATTTTTCCTTTGTAATTTTATTGCTTTCTTTAGGATATTGTGCCTCTCCTAGAACCTGAAGTGGGCTAGAGGAAGGATCCCTGACTAATCTTTGTCTTTACTACTTTATGGAACTGTCATCTACATCATTATTATCATGTTCATGCATCATCTAGGATGCTTAACTGCTCATGCACCATTATATCCTTTTCATGCATACACTAAAACAATTTTAAACCGAAATCATGCTGTTTTTAAGCCAAAAGTTATGAAAAATGGTAAAAACTATTTTTCATAAAAATTATTTTATTAAATCACGAATTCTCGAAACCTCTTTGGTTCAAAAAAGAACAGCCTTTTCAATTGGGAACATAAACATTTTTTTTTCTAACAATGGAGTTAATTATAATGGTTTCTTAATCACCATAGAAAATTTTTTTCTTAAAGTATTAGGTGCCAACTCTGTACACTTTACACACCAAGTGCAAGCCAACGACTCACGTGGATGAACAAATGTGAGACCCGGCCACAATCCACGATGCCATGTGCAATTCTACTCTCAGTAGTTGGTTTCCTTCAAGCCTTGAGCCTCGGAGGCACGCTGGAAGATCCCGCAGGCTGTTCATACGGGGCCTCACAAGTTGATGTCACAAAGCCATTTTGCTTGAAATTCATTATTGACGAGCCTTTAGAACGGGTGGAGTATGAGAATATGCCAAATATTTATTATAATTACGAATATTTTGGCACTCAATGGAACCAGCAGGAGTTGATAAGGAACTGAAATGATTGTGGATTCCGGTAATGGGATAAGGTTAGGAGAAGAGCAAAACAAGAATGGTGAGATTGAACTGCTTGCTGAGATGCCTCACGAGCTAGATATAAATGATTTTAGGGAATGGATGCATGCTCCCAAGTGACCCAAAAATAATAAAAACAAAAGAGGAGGAGGCATCATTAGCATTAGAGGTGGAAGACTAAAGAACTATATTACGCGGGGTAGGTTCCAAACTCTAGCTAGTGATCATGATTATAATCTAGATAAACTTGTTCTTGAGCCCAATAAGAAGGAACCAAAAGCTATGGAAGAGGGTACTAGTAATGACCATGGCAAAGAGAGAACTAGTCATAACTCTCAGACACAAAAACATGGTGTAGGGAACATATATGGGAAGAACAAATCCGTTGCCATTTTGCAGCATGAGAATAATCATAATAAGGCTAAATCCAATGTCGTTTCCAATAAGAAATGAATGCACCTTTAAGCCAAATCCAGCGTCGTTTCTCAGCAGCATGGAGATAGGGACCAAAGTACTTCTGACGTCATTTTCAACTAGAGAGACAATACAAGTCAGGCCCAACATGGTGCCGTTTTGCAGCAATTATCAGATTCCCACCATAATATTTTATGGAATGAGACAGTAGGAGCCCAATCTATTCCAGAAAAACCTTAGATTTCCTTCAAGACCTCTAATAGGTTAGAGCTTGATATTGATAAACATTCTATTATTGTTCTCTCTCCTCCTCAAGGGCAGAACTTTTTAGCTAGTAAGGAGGAACATTTGCAATCCTACTTTCAAAATCTGATTCAATCACAAAAAAAGCCTCCTGATAAGAGTAAAGGTGGAGGTATAAGGATGAGAAGGAACCCTTTAGCAATGAAATCAATTAGTTTGAAATAGAGTAAACCTACTATGTTGGAAGATTCTGTTTAGAGCATTGCTAAGCTTAGAGAGAAGGAGATGGAAGATAAGGACTCAATGGAGAAAATTGAAATTGATTCTTCCCTTCAGCCTGTAACCGACCATGATAGCAACATTAGAGATTTTGGTGAAGGATCCAATTAGGACATTAAAGACTTTGATTCAAAAAAGGAGGAATGTCTTGATCCTACATGACCTAATGATAAGTCTTAGCTTTTTTGTTACTATTTTATTTGTCTATTTTATGAATCTGTCTCTTATTAGTTGGAACTATTGAGGGGCAGGAAAAAATGTTTCTATCTTATTGCTGAAGATCTCTTAACTAAGTATAAATGTAATTTTATGTTTATTCGTGAGACCATAATTAGTGGAGTTCATGCTAATGATGTCATTTGGAAGCTTGGATTTCCTAATTGATATCTGGTGGAGGCTTATAGATACTTTGAAGGGATATGGATCCTTTGTAAAGAGGATATCCAGATCACAATTATCAAATACAATTTCCAATTCATTCATGGTGAGATTTGTAGCAGTAGCGGATGGAAGATGGGATCCGTTGCTATTTATGGGAGCTCAAACCATGTCCATTGGAGAACTTTATGGGCTAATCTTTCTCGCATTGTTGTTGGGTACAATTCCCCAATATTCTTTTGTGGTGATTTTAATGCTTGCCTCTTTATTCATGAGCACAAAGGAGGGTCTTCTCAAAGATCAGGGGTTGATAATGGCTTTGTCAATTGGATGGATTCATATAGTGTGATTGACCTTAAATTCCATGAGGCCAAATTTACTTAGGGCAGGGGAAGTCTTATGGAACGTTTTAATCAGATTATGTGTAGTGAAGATTGGTTAATGCAGAACCAAGATTTTCAGGTTATCCATTTACCAAGAGCTACATCGGACCATCGACCTATTCTATTATAAGTTAACAAAAGCAATTTGAGTGCTAAAGTTAGTCCAAACTTTCATTTCCTTTTCCCTTAGACTATCCAAGGGGATTTCCACATCGTTGTTCATAATAACTGGCATTATGATGGAGATATTATTGCTTCCTTAAGTTCTTTGGCTCAGGTGCTTCAAAATTGGAGCAAGGAGAGTTTTGGGAATGTGCATTACAGAAAACAAAAAGTTCTTAATAGGTTAGAGGGGTTATAAAAATCTATGTAAGGAAACACTACTCCAGCTTTATGCAAGGTTGAGGATTGAGTTAGAAGAGAGTATGAAGAAATCCTCACACAAGAGGAGTTATTGTGGTATCAAAAGGCTTCATCAGAGTGGTTATTTTAGGGAGACCATAACACTTCTTATTTCCATTCTTCGGTTAGAGCCAAGAAGCATAGAAATAAAATTGGTATGCTAAAGAGTGATGCGAGCAACTAGGTTTATAATCAGAGTACTTTTGGGAACATGGTTTACGAAATTTATCAGAAATTATTCATGATAGACACTGCTACTGAAGGGTGAATATAACGTAACAAGCTGTGTAAAGGAAGCTTAAAATGGAAAACAACTCCCCACGAGAACGGAAGATTCGGATTTTCAAAACTTTTTTGAAAATTAGATTTTTGAAACTCTTTGAAACTTTGCCCTAACCTAGGGTTTGAGTATAATCATTTTGTAAAAACTCTTTTAACAAAATCATTTGAAATTTTTCAAACACTTTGAAAATCAACACTTTGTCAAAACTCTTTTAACATAGAGGGTTTAGTCATTTATCAACCTCTTTGATAAATTCCTAAACCTATGAGTGGACCCATTACTTCAACCTAAGATAATCTCACCAATTCTATGCAAAACATAAGTTGAGCAAAGAAAGGTTTGAAGTAAAAATATCTCTTGCCCTCCCTCGTTAAGTTCCTTAAGTGTGAAGCCTCTAGCTTGAAACATACCTATCTTTTTCCAAAAGCTTGTTCTGTAATTCTCTTCAAGAAGCTTGAATCTTCTCTCTTTGGTTGCCCAAATATTTGATCCTTGCTCCTTTACTAGAGAATTAGGGACTTGAGGATTGGCTTTGGATCTAAAAGCTTCTCCACACTCCTTTCTCAAAGGTTAATTAAAGAAGAGTTTGTGTTTGAAGAACTCTACTTCAATACAAACTTACTCTCTCAATTTTGTGTGAATTTGAAGCTTTCTCTCTCTAACCTTTTGAAGATGATGAATAGTGACACATTCACATCTCTTAGGCAAAATGATGAAGTCCTTGTTGGTGTTATACACATACTCTCAAACATCTTTCCTCAAAATGAGGAGGAGAATGGGAAAGATGTTTGTTGACTAGTTGACTAATTTAACAGTCTACTAATCAACTTAGTAGGAATCACCTTTAAACATAAATTAACCACATCTCATATGGATTAAGCTAACATCTCATGTTAAGCTTAATTATTTTATTTGTTTGTCCAAAATCATTTCAATTAGTTATACCCATTTGTATCTCATACAAACTAAGATATAATTGAAATTTATCATTTTGTGAATTAAACATCAAGACATGCTAGCATCTTTGTAAATTTAATTTCATGTTCAATCATCATTAATAATTAATTAAACTCTTTAATTAATCATTAATATGATTCATACAAGCTAATGGGAATTACTATATGGTATGCGACTTACTAGGTTCATGTTCTAATTAGCAATGGGATAAAGAAAACTCTTTTCTTCCCACCAAGTGTGTTAACCTAATTCCACACTTAGTCCCATAAGTCATGAGTGACGTCTAGCATAACATATCACGACTACCCAATTAG
>CAOJBK013810951.1:0-34986 GCA_948294925.1 Codiaeum variegatum
CCCTACAGAATACTTAAGGGACATATATATGTTCAATCCTAGGAATCATCCTATAAAGAACATATATACTATAAGCCAGTTTAAGTTAACGTTTACTTTCACATCTGAGTACATGCTCTAGGGCATATCACTCCAACAACTATTCCCTTAACCTAGCTTTAAGGCATTCAATCCTCAATCAAACATTTAGTCCTAAAAACATGGCTCGTACCAAGTCATCAAACCAAAGCTATCCTTGAGACACTCGATAATATTCCATAGGAACTAAACTTTTCTTCATTTTTCATACAAACAATCATGATATTTCACTTTTCTTCAGAAGGGACCTAACATGACTAAACCCATCACTAGTCTTTTTACGTGAAAGTAAATGCTTTATGGCACTGACTTCCAGTTATTCAACTAGTCATGAAGTGAAATAGCCGACTACTAGCACTATTCATGGTTTCAAATTTTGATAATGTTTTTCATAATGCGAAACTAGCGAAATAGGTTGATATTTTCAAAGTCACTTTTTATCATTTTCATGATGGTGCACTATTTTTTTTTCTTCATTTCCAAAGAAATTCTGCCAAGCACTTAAGTATTAGCTCTAGTTCTCTAACCTAATTCATGCCAAAGAGAAGGACTAAACACTCAATAGTGACTAAAAGCCAAAGAGCCTAGTCATGGGAACTGTGCCAAGGTGGATTCCTTCTATCAGCTACTAAGTCTAAAGTTTAAAAGAAAGCCAAAGTTATTTTGAAAAACTAACATGTAAATGAGTGGATAACAAAAAATTTCAACCAGTCCAATCATGCATTCATACAGTAGTTCACCCCTCACACTTAAACCACACATTACCCTCAATGTGTGTAAAAATAATAAAGAAGAGCGGGGGAAAGAAATACTGCCCTAAACCTAAGGTGTCCAGATTTCCCAAAATAATATTCGAGTTAGGTTGTGAAGATTTAGCTATAGATAAAAGTTAGTATCTTTGGTTCCATAAAGAAACCATAAAAGAAAGAGGTGAAGATTACCACAAAACAAAAACACAAGAAAATAAACATTAAACTAAAGTAATAAAAATTTAAATGACAAATAGATTACCTCACATTCAGTTCATCTTTGAGGTCATATTAGCTCGACGTTATTGTTATTAATCTTCCACCAAGGAAGCAGAGGATACATTGTGTTGGATACCTATATAAATCAAAACAAAGAGGAGTATGTAAGGGTGTTGGCCCTTACATAGCCTTTTTTTAGGGATAAAAATTATTTTTGGATCTCCATTTCATGCAAACCTGAGCTTGCGAGGTTGAGAGCCATCATTAAAGGGCCTTACCCATTAGATTCTTTTAAGGTATATGATTTGAGCTTACAAGAGACTGAATATGACATCTTTTTCCTCCATCCCTTGTAATTTTCTGATGTTCCATCTAGATGCACTCATTTGTTATTCTAACACCTCTATAGAGTAGATTTCCTTATTTAATGAAAGCTTAGAGACCATAAGTACTGGCCATATACTTGTTTATCCAATAATTAAATATTTTGAGAAGGGTGCTAGTGGTGTACAGTATGGCATGGGAGGGTGTTCAATTTTTTGGATTTGGGTTATAGGAAGGGTGGGTGTTTAGATTATGGGTGGGATACTTTCAACAATTATTCCCACTTATCCATGTCATATTACTCACCATTCCGGTCTTCATCACTATCATCATCCCAAAACCACCAAGTGGTAGTGGTCTTTTGTTGCTCTCCCATAATAGTATTAGTATAGTTGGGTGAATGGTCTTTTGATGAGGCACTTAGAAACTCCAAAATTTGCCTAACTTAAACTTGTAGGTTGTAAAGAGAAGACAAGGTGCTTCATGATTGAAAGCTTCTTAGTAAGAACATGAAACTAGGTGTGAATGTCTTGCTCTTTTGCTCCTGTGTCAAAGTTTTTCTTGGAAAATTAAAATCATGTTGGAGTGGTCCTTTCGACATAGTTCATATGTATCTTTCGGGAGCGGTCCAATTTCTTTACTCAAAAACTAATGAGAAATTTATTATAAATGGTCATCGAATTAAGAAATATTTTAGCAATTTGGATGATATCAAGGAATTCGAAAGCATCTCGCTTCAAATCCCTAAATTCACCCACAACATCCAGCCAAGAAAACTTTAAAGAAGCACTGAGTGGGAGGCAACCCACTAATTTATATTATTTTTGAAGTTGTTTTTTCTTTTTAGTTTAAGTTTTTAATTCCATTGTCAAGAGATAATGCACGATTATGGTTGTTTTGAGTTGTGATTTTTTCAAGAATTTATGGTATTTTAGGAGCTAATAAAAGTTTATGGTAAGTGGTGAGAAAAAAATTGAAAATTTGACTTGAAAATTTTATGGAACAGTAGGTGGCATAGGAGGTTTTACTGCAGGGATGGGGTATGACAAAACCTATTTGCCACATGTGCCTTATTGTGTAAGAGGTAAGTTTTATTTTATATGAAACAGTAATCCATAAAGGTCAACATGCTCCAGAAACAGTGCCGTGCTGAATCATATTAGTCCTCGTGCACCTTACCATACTAATTATGGGTTTAAATTTCTTTGATAATAAATTAAAAGAAAAAGGAAAGAAACCATGAAACCTATGAAGAAATCTAGCTCAATCCACTAATCTCTTGATAATCTTGCTCTATCTTGGACAAAAATGCATTACTCCACCTCAAATTGGCTTCATTGATATGCAATTTCTTGGTTCTTGGCAGTTTTTGGATTTTTGGGAAACCTTTGGACATTTCAAGATCTAATTTTGTCCAAGCCCTCCTTTTTTTCTGTAAAAATCACTTTTATAATGGGTGAAACTACTTGTCATGACCCATCTCATAGCTTATGCCATTAGCCGTGAAAAGCTACTGGACTTGCCAAAATTCTTGAGAAACAGTGAGCTCTCACGGGCGGTGTCATGGCCCATGACGCTGCCCGTGAGAAGCTACTGTTTCAAAATAACAAAGGGGGCTTTTCTCTCACGGGCTCGGTTAAGACTTGTGACGATTTCCATTTCAAGCTAGTTAGACTTTTTAGTCTTCTACAAAGTTATAGATCATTCTCATAGCTTTCCAACGATGCTTTAATCACCTTAATCGGACCCTCTTTCTCAAGTTGTGCTCAAAATAACAAAATACATTCAAACCTATAAGATTTTGCTCCTTTGCCAAATTTTTGAGCTAGAACTTTGAAGTGCTTCCACTTAGTTGTCAAATCTATTTAAGTTCCTAAAAATGACTGAAAACACTAGAACATACAAATCAAATTCAATTTAAAGCACTAAAATCACCAAGAATATGGGGGGGAAATAAAGTATAAGTTTCCAAATATCAAACTCACCCATACTAGGATATTTACTTGTCCTCGAGCAAACCTAAGCACAATCAACAACATAAGATTACATGCCTTTTCCCTAAGACCAAAAAAAGAGAATAAACAAAAAGAAGACAATCACTCAAAGAGATGATTGATTTTTCACAACACTTTGATTTTTGACTAAACAGGAATAAAGCCATTGAATTCGGAATCCATGGAGGCACTATTCCCTTAAACTAGCTCCAAGGCATTCAATCACCAATCATAAGTTTAGTCCTGAAAACATGGCTTGTATCAAGTCATCAAACCTAAGCTTTCCATGAGACACTCGAACAATTTTCCTTAAGAACCAAACTTTTCATCGTGTTTCATGCACACAATCATGATATTTAATTTTTTTTACAAAGGACTTAACTTAGCTAAACCCGTTACTAGTCTTTTTATATGAAAAGAAATGCTTTATGGCGCCGACTTTCAGTTACTCTACTAGTCATGAAATGGAATAGCTGGCTAGCACTATTCATGGTTTCGAATTTTGATAATGCTTTTCACAATACGGAACTAATGAATTAGGTAGATATTTTCAAAGTCCCTGTAATAATTTTCTTGATGGTGCGTTATTTTTTTATTTTTGTTCATTTCCCAGAAAATTTACCAAGCACTTAAGTACTAGTTGTAGTTCTCTAACTTAATTCATGCCAAAGAGAAGGACTAAACACTCGACCGTGACTAAACGCATAAGAGCCTAGTTTGGGAACTATGCAAGATGGATTCCTTCTACTAACTACTAAGTCCAAAGTTTAAAAAGAAAGCCAAAGTTATTTTGAAAAACTAATATCTAAGTGAGTGATTTAAAAAAAATAATTGTCCAATTTTAAAGTCCTAGCAAAATGGAATCCATATGTGTTGTGCTTAAGTTTGTTGTCCCTATTTCAAGCATTCATGCATAATAAAAAATTTCAACCAGTCCAATCATGCATTCATACAATAGTTCACCCCCTACACTTAAACCACACATTACCCTCAATGTGTGCAAAAATAATAAAGAAGACCTGGGGAAAGAAATACTGCCCTAAAATGGAAGGTGTCCAGCCTTCCCAAAATAATAATCTGAGCTAGGCTGTGAACATTTAGCTACAGATCAAGGTTAGTATCTTTGGTTCCATAAACCATGAAAGAAAGAGGTGAAGATTACCACAAAATAAAAATAGAAGAAAATAAACATTAAACTAAAGTAATAAAAATTTAAATAATAAATAGATTGCCTCTCATTCAATGCTTCTTTGAGGTCGTATTAGCTGGACGTTATTGCCATTAATCTTCCACCAAGGAAGTGGAGGATACCTTGTATTGGATACCTTGTATACAAGGGTGTTAGCCCTTACATAGCCTTCTTTTAGCAATAAAAATTATTTTTGGTTCTCCATTTCAAGCAAACCTAAGCTTGCGATGTTGAGAGCCATCATCAAAGGGCCTTACCTATTGGTTTGTTGTCGGGTATGCAGATTGAGCTTCCAAGAGACTGATTATGACATCTTTCTCCTCCTTCCCTTATAATTCTCTAAAGTACCACCCAGATGCACTTATTTCTCATTCTAACTCCTCCACGGAGTAGATTTCCTTCTCTAAAGAAAGCTTAGAAGTACTGGCCACAAACTTGTTTCTCCAACAACTAAATATTTTGAGAAGGGTGCTAGTGGTGAAAACTGTGGCATGGGAGGGTGTTCAATTTTTGGGATTTAGGTTATAGTAAAGGTGGGTGTTTGGATTATGGGTGCGATACTTTCAACACTTGTTCCTACTTTATCCATGTCATAGTACTCACCATTCTGATCTTCAGCACTATCATCATCCCATAACCCCCAAGTTGTAGTGGTCTTTTATTGCTCTTCCGTAATGGTATTAGTATAGTTGGGTGAATGATCTTTTGGTGAGTTCCTTAAAAAGTCCAAAATTTTCCCAATTTGAATTTTTACGTTGTGAAGAGAAGACAAAGGTGTTTTATGATCGAAAGCTTCTTCATAAACACTTCGAACCAAGTATGAAAGTCTTACTCTTTAACTCCCATGTCAAACTTTTTCCTAGAAAATTAAAATCATGTTGGAGTGGTCCATTTAAGGTAGTTCATATGTATCCTTCAGGAGCGGTCAAATTTCTTTGCTAAAAAACTAATGAGAAATTTATTGTAAATTATCATCGAATTAAGTAATATTTTAGTAGTTTGGATGAAATCAAGGGAATTGAATGCATCTCACTTCAAGATCCTTGATTTCACCCACAACGTCTAGCTAAGATAACTTTAAAGAAGCGCTGAGTGGGAGGCAACCCACTAATTTAGATTATTTTTAAAGTTTGTTTTTCTTTTTAGCTTAAGTTTTTAATTCCATTGTCAAGAGATAATGCACAATTATGGTTATTTTGAGTTGTGATTTTGCAGGAATTTATGGTGTTTTAGGAGTTAATAAAAGTGTGTGGTACTTGGTTAGCAAAAAAATTGAAATTTTGACTGAAAATTAGCATGAGAGGTTTTACTGTAAGCACAAGGCATGCCAAAACCTATTTGCCACGTGTGCCTTACTGTGTAACAGTTCAGTTTTATTTTATGTGAAACTATAATCTACATGGGTCAACATGCTCCATGCATGGAGCCATGCTAAAAAAAATTAGCCCTGTGTGCCTTATGGTACTGATTATTTAAATGTATTTGACATGAAATTCAAAGAAGAAGAAAAGAAACCATGAAATCCATGAAGAAATCTAGCTCAATTCTCCAATAACTTGATAATCTTGATCTATCTTGGATAAAAATGTGTTACTCCACCTCAAATTTCCTTCATTGATATGCATTTTTCTTAGTTCTTGACTGTTTTCATATTTTTGGGAAACCCGTGGACGTTTCATGCTCTAATTTTGGCTAAGCACCCTTTTTTTTCTACAAAAATCACTTTATAATGTGTGAAACTACTTGTCATGACCCTTCTCACGGCCCGTCCCATTGGTCGTGGCAAGCTACTAGACTTGCTGAAATTCTTAAGAAACAGTGAGCTCTCACGGGCAGTGTCACGGCCCATGACCCCACCCGTGAGAAGCTATTGTTTCAAAATAACAAAGGGGGCTTTTCTCTCATGGGCTTTGTCACGGCCCGTGATGATTGTTGTGACAAGCTATTTAGACTTTATATTCTTCTACAAAGTTATAAATGTTTCTCATAGCTTTCCAACAGTGCTTTAATCACCTTAATAAGACCTTTTTAGCTCAAGTTATGCTCAAACTACCAAAATACGTTCAAACCTATCAGATTTTGCTCCTTTCCCAAATTCTTTAAGCCAGAACTTTGAAGTACTTCCACCTAGCTGCTGAATCCATTTACTGAAAACACTAGAACAAATAAATGAAATTCAATTTAAAGAACAAAAACCACCAAGAATATGGGGGAAAATAAGGTATAAGTTTCCAAATATCAAACTCCCCTATACTAGGACATTTACTTTTACTCAAGCAAACCTAAGCACAATCAACAACATAAGCTTATATGCCTTTTACCTAAGACCAACAAAAAGAAGACAATCACTCAAAGAGATGCTTAGTTTTTCACAACACTTCAGTTTTGGACTAAACTAGGAACAAAGCCGTTGAATTCAGAATCCATGGAGGCACTATTCCTTTGACCTAGATCCAAAGCATTTAATCAACAATCAGACATTTAGTCCCAAAAACATGGCTCATATCAAGTCATCAAACCTATGCTTTCCTTGAGACACTCTACCAATTTTCCTTAGGAACCGAGGTTTTCATCGTTTTTTATACACACAATCATTTTATTTCATTTTTCTTTACAAAGGACATGACTTGGCTAAACTCGTCACTAGTTTTTTTTTACGCTAAAGTAAACGCTTTCTGGCATCGACTTTTAGTTACTCAACTAGTAACGAAACAGAATAGCTGGCAACTAGCACTATTCATGGTATTCAAATGTTGATAATGCTTTTCACAATGCAAAACCAGTGGAATAGATTGATATTTTCAAAGTCCCTTTTATAATTTTTATGATGGTAACTATTTTTTTATTATTTTCGTTTGTTTCCCAAACAATTCCGCCAAGAACTCAAGTACTAGTTGTAGTTCTCTAACTTAATTCATTCCAAAAAGAAGGATTAAACACTCGATAGTGACTAAATGCCTAAGAGTCCAGTCTTAGGAACTATGCAAAGGTTGATTCCTTCTACCAACTACTAAGTTCAAAGCTTAAAAGAAAGCCAAAGTTATTTTAACATCTGAGTGAGTGATGAAAAAAAATTGTCTAATTTTAGAGTCCTAGCAAAATGGCAAAATGGAACCCATATGTGTTGTGCTTAAGTTTGTTGTCTCTGTTTCTAGCATTCATGCATAACAAAAAAATTCAACTAGTCCAATCATAAATTCATACAATAGTTCAATCCTCACACTTAAACCATACATTACCCTTAATATGTATAAAAATAATAAAGAAGAGCAGGGGCAAGAAATGCTTCCCTGAAATGGAAGGTGTCCAGCCTTCCCAAAATAATAATTCGAGCTAGGTTGTTAAGATTTAGCTATAGATAAATTTTAGTATCTTTGGTTCCATAAAGAAACTACAAAAGAAAGAGGTGAAGATTAGCAAAAAAAATAAAAATAGAAGAAAATAAACATTAAACTAAAGAAATAAAAATTTAAATAATTAACTGATTGCCTCTCATTCAGTACTTCTTTAAGGTCGTATTAGCTAGACATTATTGTTATTCATCTTCCACCAAGGAAGTGGAGGATACCTTGTGTTGGATACCTTCATAAATCAAAGCAAAGAAGAGTATGTAAAGCTATTGGCCCTTACATAGCCTTCTTTTAGCAATAAAAATTATTTTTGGTTCTCCAGTTCATGCAAACCTGAGCTTGCGAGGTTATGAGCCATCATCAAAGAGCCATACCCATTATCTTGTTGTGGGGTAGGTTGAGCTTCCAAGAGACTGAATATGACTTCTTTTTCCTTCATCCCTTGTAATTCTTTGATGTGCCACCTAGATGCACTCAATTGTTGTTCTAACACCTCCACATAGTAAATTTCCGTCTATAAAGAAAGCTTAGAGACCACAAGTATTGGCCACATACATGTTTCTCCAACAACTAAACATTTTGAGAAGGGTGGTAGTGGTGTAAAGTATAGCATGAAGGGTGTTCAATTTTTGGGATTTGGGTTATAGGAAGGGTGGGTGTTTGGATTATGGGTGGGATAATTTCAACACTTGTTCCCACTTCATCCATGTCATATTACTAACCATTCCGGTCATCATCACTATCATCATCCCTCAACCACCAAGTGGTAGTGGTCTTTTGTTGCTCTCCTAGAATGGTCTTAGCATAGTTGGGTAAACGATCTTTTGGTGAGGTACTTAGATACTCCAAAATTTGCCCAACTTGAAATTCTAGGTTGTGAAGAGAAGACAAAGGTGCTTCATGATCGAAAGCTTCTTTGTAAGAACTTCAAACCAGGTATGAAAGTCTTGCTCTTTAACTTTTCCTGGAAAATTAAAATCACATTGCAGTGGTCCTTTCGAGGTAGTTCATATGTATCCTTCGGGAGCGGTCGAATTGCTTAACTATAAAACTAAATGGAAATTTACTATTAATGGTCATCAAGTTAAGTAATATTTTAGCAGTTTGGATGAAATCAAGGAAATTGAATGCATCCAGCTTCAAGATCCCTTAATTTACCTGCAACGTCTAACTAAGGTGATGTTAAAGAAGCTCTGAGTGGGAGGCAACCCATTAATTTATATTATTTTTAAATTTTGTTTTTCCTTTTAGTTTAAGTTTTTAATTCCATTTTTAAGTGATAATGCATGTGTGTGGTTATTTTGAGTTTAGATTTTGAAGGAATTTATGTTGTTTTAGTAGCTAATCAAAGTGTGTGGTAAGTACTGAGAAAAAAATTGAAATTTTGAATTGAAAATTTTATGGAACACTAAGTGGCACGAGGGGTTTTACTGCATGCACAGGGCATGCGAAAACCTATTTTCCATATGTGCCTTACTGTGTAAGAGGTAAGTTTTATTTTGTGTGAAACAGTAATCCACATAGGTCAACATGCTCCAGGAATGGGGCCATGCTGAAACATATTAGCCCTGTACGCCTTACTGTTTTGATTATATGTTTAAACATCCTTAACACAGGATCTGTACGGGGCTGTGCCAATTACAATTTAACCCGTGCATCTCTCTGTAACAAATTTAGAAAAGGGCATGGGATAAATGGCTTGTTTATGACCTGTGCATGAATAAAACCTACCTCGTGCACCTCAGTTTCAAATGCGCGATAACATGGGTTTTTCAAAATTTAATTCTACTTTTCATAACTATCAAACACCAATTCCTCTTTGAATGATTTTTGTCTCCTCATTCACATGCAAAATAAACTTCAAAACTTTTGTTCTCTATTTCTATTTAGATTGTTAGAGTTTTTATAATCTCTATCTTGCTTATTCTCAATCGTCTCGAAGAACAATAAGTAAGTTTCTCTATTAACTCTATTCTTAATTTCTTCTGATTAGAAGCCTGATTTTGGGTTAAGATTGATAGTATTGATGATTGTTTGAGCCTAATTGATTAATTTAATGTCAATCCTACCTAATATCGCATGTAGAATTAGAGTTGTTTATTGATTGATTTGTTCGAACTTTTGAACCCTAGTTTTAGCACATAGCATGTTTAGGGACTTGGATTTTTTTATTAAGATTGAATAATTACTTGTTTATTTGATTCCATTGAGTTGTTTTGCTGATTTGGAGGATGTAATACCATGAGATTTAAGCTTAAACTTTGTCCAATTATCTTGCTTGCCACGTGTTCAATGAAATGCTTGAGTGAAATTTTTATTGCATTTTGAATGCATTGATCATCTAATTAGCACTTAAATGATATTTTAAGATTTTTTTCATCAAATTTTGGCATTGGTATGTGGTTGTTGGTTGATTTGTGATAATTGTTGTTTGGTTGGGCTAAGATTTAGGCACTGAAATTTCTTTTAGGATATTGTTTTTTTATTATTTAATTCTTTTACATATGGATAAGGATAGAAAAGGAAAGGTTATTACTAAGTATAAATGGAAGAAGTGACCTCATACTTCTAGTTCAATGAATGTTGCTATTGCACTTCTACCACCACAACCCATCAATGATTCTTTCATCGAGGGCTAAAGGAATTTGAGATTCTATAGCACTGAGGCCTAGTAGAGATTTAAGAACTTGGCTAATAAGCCATTCTTGTCCCACTGGTTGATTGATTAGACTAGTTTGGAGGGCACTCCACTCTATAGGGAATTGAGGCAATTTACTGAGCTTCAAGGTGGAGAAATTTGTTCAATGTCAATGAGACCGCGTACCATTAGCTGACTTTGGAGTTTTATTACACACTTCAGTATGAGGGAAAAAAGGTTTCATACTAAGAACCTAATTGGAAAAGATTATTCAATGTTTGTGGTTGAGCATGGTAGACATTTTGGGCTGTACACGCAAGAGGAGATTGATTCTTCAATATATATAGATGCTATTACTGATTAGTAGAGGTATGAGCAAAGAGATGCTTGGTGGAAAAAGCATATCGGTGCTCACTGGTTGTTTCATCTAAGTAGGGAGAAAGCAACGAGCTTCAAGGACTATTTCATAAGAGTTATGCACAACCTGTTATCCCTCATGATCACAGCTCAACACCAGAGTATGGGGCATGTGCAAACCGATGATTGGCTAATTTTAGGTAATATGATAAAGGGAGTTAGCTTGAATGTTGCATACTTTTTATTGAAGTTTTATATGAATCAAGCTAAAAAAAGATGGGTATTTTTCTTAAGGCACACATGTGATGTGATTGGCTGTAAATTTGGGGAGTGTCGAGCATCCAGACAGATTTACTGTCGATCATAACCCAATATTTATGGATCTTGAGAAGATTTGATAGTTTGATAGTGATTATCTAGCTTAAAACCACCCCTACCACTAGCTTTTGTTTATGATCTGAGACCATAAGTTCCACTTCCTCCTCCATATTCTATTGCACCACCATCTACTGCTGGTCCTAGTTCTTTTACTGCTACTGAACCAAGTACTTCCACTACTGACCCAAGTACTTCACATGGAGCTAGACCTAGCTCTAGTTCATAACCACCACCAAACCCTCCATCGTTCATTCAAGGTCATCAAAAATATTATTTTGACTGGAGGAGTTTGTCGGGTGGCCAATATAGCAATCAAGGCAAAGAAGATAGGAAGTTGACACCGCTTGAGCATCAAATTTGTAGGATCAAGAGTCTAAGGTGCCATGGGCACTAAGATCATGAGCTTATTGTTCGTCTCTTGCGTCGTAATCAAGATTACTTAGAATGGTTGATAAATGAAAGTAATCAATTTTTAGCTCAACATAATTTTAGGCTAAGGAGAGATCCCCCTCGATCAGACAGGTGATACAAGATGTACTCAGATACTTAGTCCGAGGAAAATGATATGTCCACTAATAGTTCATTTGATGATGATGGTGTTGAGGAGATATCATTGGATGAGGAGTGATTGCACATCTCTTACATATGGAACATTGGTTTTAATTTTTCTTTTCTTTTTCTTTATTTTGGTACTGTTTATTTTCATTTTATTTTTTTGTTTTGCTATTTTTATATTTTTGGATATTATGGATATAAATAACTCTTAATGCTTTTCAAAGTTCTTTTATATTGATTTGATATACAGAGAAGGGTATAAGGCTCGATCTTAAAGCCTAAGTATTTTCCTGTTTAGTGAGATCGATGATATTAATGGCAAGTTTTTCTTTTCGCTTTCCTTTTTGTTTTTATTTTCTATTCTTAACACATTAAGGACAATATATATATTAAGTGTGTGTGAGTGTGTGTGTGTAATGGGGGGGGGGGGGGTGGTGCTGGAGGGGGCGCGGGGCAGTAGATTTGAAAAACTTTACTTGTGTTTTAAAGCGGCTAATTTTGGTTTGAACTCAAGCGAAATAAGTTTTTCCTTTAAGGCGAGACCTTAATGATCTTGATTAACCTGTGATTTTCATTGTTGAAATTTTTCAAATTTTTGTTATTCTTTTTTATTAATGTTTAATTTTCTTATTTAGTTGCTAAATTTTGAGTTTAGAATTTAAAAGTAAAGAGATTTATTGATATTATAGTATCATTGAAATTTGAAATTCTTGTTAAATTTTTTAGCATATGGATTACAATGTTACAAAGCTAAGATTTTTGGTAAAAAAATCCTTAGTAATCTTAAGAGATTATCGATGTCTTCTTTATATAACTTGCATAAATTGTTAATAATTTGAAAAGTTTGCACTAAAAAGAATAAAAAGAAAAAGAAACTTTGAAAATTAATCCATATTCTATTGGTTCCTGTTTTGCTCAAAGCAAAATAAATCAAAAGGAACTATGAATATTGCTAGTAGCCAGCTGATGTACATGATAAGCTGAGTAACTAGTGGTTGGCACCATAAAGTGTTTACCTTCGCGTCAAAAGGCTAATGACAAAATCAGTTAAGTCGAGCTCCTTAATATAAATAAAAAAAAAAGTGAATATGCATAATGTCTAAATTTGCATGATGTGTATGTTATTTTCAAAAGGATTGAGTTGATTCCTAATTATGAACATCTTTACTAACCTGAATTTTTAGCTTTGTTGCATGAAAAGAAGTTTTTCTCATTCATTTAGCATGAATTTTAATGATTGATTATGCTGTGAGATCAATAAAATTATTAAAATTAAGATCTAAGTTTAAAATTTGGTTAACAAAGTATGAAAACTTTGATATAAATTTGAATGAATAACTGAATGAGAAAATTTGAAACCTAGTTTTTCATAGTTTGATGTGAAAAATTTTAGTTTTTCAAATTATTGTCATTGTTCTATTTTACTTGAGGATAAGAAAAGCTTAACTGTGGGGGAGTTATTATGGGCATATTTTTATATATTTTTCCCTAACATTTGAGTTTATTCTTACCCAAAATTCATGTTTAATTGTTTGTTAAGTGTTTTTTAGAGAAAGGGAGGACATTACGTGAAAATGGAGTTATTTGATTGAAAGATGGAGTTCCTGAAAAAATGGATATACTTGGAGCAATTTTTGAAAGATTTTGGAGAGTTTTGAGATGGCACAGGCCATGCCAATTACAATTTGGGCCATGCTAGTCACTGGAATTAAGGAATGAAAAAGGATTCTTTTAGGGTTTTTGACATCCTAAACCCTATTTTTCACTATATACGGAGTTCTATTGATGAAGATTATATAGCGAGTTCATCCACGCCATTCTAAATGAGCTTCTTGAGAGAGAATTAGTTTGAAATTGATTTAGATTGACTTTGAGAGGTTTGTTTTGATAGTTTTTACTATTCTTCATCAATTTAGTTTGTGTTAAAAATTGAAGTTTAATTTCTCCAAGGAGATTTGGATTTTTTTGCAATTTAATTGAGATTTATTTTCTTAACTTAATTGCTTTAATTCTGGGTTTTCATTGTGTTAGAGATAATGGATGATTTCTCTAAGAATTATTATGAATTTATTGAAATCAAAATCTGTCATGAACTAAATTCATTATTGTCTAAAGATTGAAGCATGAAGTAGTATTGATATGATTAATTTTTGTTTATTCTTTTATTAAAATTTAACTTTTGCTTGAGTTAATTGAATTAATTCTTATGACTAATTGCTTGATCACCAAGTAATTAAATTAGAGTTTAGGTTATAGAGCGAGAGTGGAAATCTGAACCTAGAACTATTCAATTGAGATTCTAAAATGAATTAGGATTATAAGTTTTAATCTTAAATCCTTTGGTTAACGCATATTTTCTCTAGATTACTTCTATGAATGTGGTAGCTAGTAGAATAAATTCTAATTAAATGATTGTATTGAACATTAGATAGTTAGACTTAATTAAAAGAATAAATAGTTTAATATTATAGAGGATAAACTATGGATTGTCAATTTCTCTAGACTCGTTCATATCATTGCATATTCATATTCATTGTTAGCTTACTTTTAATTAATTGTTTACTCTCCTTTTTAATCAAAATAAAAATCCTTTTAAATTTTAATTGCACTTTAAAGAAACAAAATAATAAAGCTAAACAAACTTTAGATCCTTGGAAAATATGACCTTGGTTCTCATCATGTGCTATAATGGCTCGTATACTTGCGGTCATTATTTGTTTGTATATTTTTAGCTGAACAGGCTTCCAACTTGAGTTTTAGTTTGAGTAAACTTTGGTTAAGGATGCATCTTCTGTCCTCGAAGGTTAGGGCCCTTTTAAATGTTGTGTCTTAGATGAGCTACGAAGAATTTAGGTGGTTCAAATTCCTGCTTCCTTGGGTCATTTTTTCCTTCAAAAGTTTTTCTTAAGTTCACCATGGCTTCTTCAGCCTTGGGGTGAGTTTTCACGTCATTCTAAGGCTTCACCTTAGTACATTTAGCCCTTTGCCTATTGATTCTCCTGTTTGGTTCCATTTTTATGCCTCTATTTTTATTGTGAACCATCTTCTTAAGGTTGAGTTTATCCAATCTTTCAAATTATGCACTCTGCTTCTTAATCTTAGCTTCATTTAGTGGCTTTTTAATTCATCATCGCTCTCCCTTGGCACTACTGCTCGAAGGGAAAGAAATATTAAAGCAAAGAGTCATCCCCATTGCCATATATCACTTTGATCCTCCTAATTTTTTGGCACGTGTCAATTATGTCGAGGAATATTAAGGGTTTTTATGAGATATTATATGTTCTCTTATTTGACCCCTCTCTTTCACTTCTAAACCATTTTTTCTTCTAAGAGTTTCTTGCAACTCCTAGCTTTCTTGATTTCTTTTTTTCTTCTAATTTCCTTCTCCTTTCCAACATTAATGGAACCAAACAAAAGCAAGCTCACTGCTCATAAAGATTGCACCTCTATTAAGGTGCTTTTTTATAAAAGCGTAGCTTTATGTTGGAAGGAGATTAAACCGAAGTCTTTGCTAGATTGGGATCACTTCAAGGTTAACTTAAAAAGTGCATCTCTCAATCTTATTCATTCCCACCTTACCCCCTATTATAGGGCCTTCCATTCTAAACCTAACCTTATTGTCCTTATTAGGCCTAAGTAGTATGCACGGTTCTATATCCATATGCTTTGGGGCTTTCTGTTGCTCCCTTCCCCTTTATATTCTCGCATATTTTCTCATTTCCATGTGAGTCCTCTAACTCTTTCCCTAAAATCCATCTTTGACATATAATTTTTTGAAGCTCTATACTTCACCTTAGGGATGTTGAATCCCTTCGTCGAACTATTTTGCATGTTCTTCATATTTGTCCCCATCCCTGTGACTAATGGTATTTATATGCCCTTTACGAAGCCCAGCATGGTAGTTTTTCTAGAAAGTCTAAAAATGTTGAGTGCAGGAAAAGAGGATTCCTTAATGTTGAGCACCTTAGGGACAAAGAAGATAGTTTAGGATTTAATTCCAAATTTATGGAGCCACGATAGTTTTTAGGAGATCCAGATCTCTCCAACAATGACAAGTTGCATTTGTTTCTACTTATCTATTTGAAGCTACTCCTAAATAGAGATAAGATTTGGCAGAGCACTAACATTCGAGACAAGGATGGGATTTTATGCATTCCTTATAATCTTAATTCCATTTTAGGTGGGCTTCAAAATTAACTCATGTTTCTATTTTTCTTCATTTTTTATCTTGTTTCTCTTACAAAATTCTAATTTCTTTAGAGGAACATGTCAATTATTCTATAAATCATGTCATCTTTTCAATTTGGGCTACTCTAAGGCTAATATTGATGCTCTAGAGAAACTGGATATTCCAGTTTTGCCTTCATTAAGTTAAGCATCTTAGATGGGGGTGAATTAGATGAACCCAAAATTTTCTCTTATTTTATTTTTTAATTTTTAATCTTTCTTTTAACTAATTGGATGTATGGGAACAATTTTATCTTGTCAAGTATGAAACAATCACTTTTAAGAGTGATTTAGGAATGTTACATTCAGCTGCATCTAATGAGTAATTGAAGCTGACTGCTTTGTTATCTAAATGTACATAGGAGCACTCTAAAGATATCATCAACATTCTACCAGTTGTGCTATTAGAAGCAGACACAACTAAACATTTTAATTTCATGCTTTCTTGATTTGAATGAATTACTTGATGCATAAAAGTTGTTAGGTGGAAAGGTTATTATAAGATGTTTCTTTTAGTTGAGGGAAAACATAATGAGAAATAACAATATCAAAGCACAAGAGGCACAATGTTTTTATCTTGGTTCAGTACTAAGACCTAGATCCAGTCCTTAAGAATCACACCTTAATATTTTCACTAAACACTCTAATTTAATGGGCTAGAGAAAACCCTTTTATAACTCTTAGAACCTAACATAGTAAGGATACATTCCTCACCTCAATCCCTCAGACCTTCATTAGGCATCTGAATAATCTCTCACCTATATTAGAGATAGATGACCCTTACAGTCTATTCTTAGGGGTAACTGTGACTCCACCAGACTCAACCTTTAGGTGCACAGGCCACTAAAGGGAGGTTACTCTTACAGATATCAAGATTTATAAAACAAAGTGGAAATTACAAACTCTTATATGGATCAACCTTAAATGCTCAAGGAATTTAAATGAGAAAAGAATTTAAAAGAATTTTTGTTTTAATCTCAAATTAAAGATGATGCACAAATGTGGTTAAAAGAATTGAAGATGAATTAATACATAAAAAATTATTTTCAATGATTATTGAGAAGTAAATACTTAAAGAGACGGAGAATTTAGAAGATTAAATGCAACCTTTGAATTTTTTAGATTTTAAAAGAACATCTTCTCAAAGCATCAAATACATGAACTACCTTTATTAATGAAAAGTGTTACGTATTTATAGAGGTTGAAGATGAATGTAAATTTTTAAGGGGATAAATTCAAATTTTTAAAAAGAGAAATACGTAATACTATGTGTGTCTGCAATTGATATGACACGTTAGACAGACCGATGGCTAAAAGGCAATCATGGCATATGAATAGTGTCAGAACGAAACTAATCCTTAAATGCTCCTGGCACTAAACTGTTTAAGCTAATACTTAGAAGAATGTTTTGATAGATTGTTTTATATTAATAGATGCAGACAAACATATCCCTTTTGCTTCTAAAAGTCTATTTTTATTAGAAGGAATGTTATGAAATGCATAGATCACGTGTAAAAATAATGAGATATTTGAAAGGGTGATCCATTTAATAATAAGTCTAGAATAAAATTCCTAAGAACTAAACTACCTAAATTGATATCTTCTTATCTTCAGAAGATCCTCTAAGTAGTGTTAGATGTATTGGCTTCTGGATAGCTTTAGATGCCATTGCATCTAACAAACACTTGCAACAACTCAAAACATACAACATTTCTAAAGTAAAGTAACTTTGTTATCATCAAAATAAGATTGCTAAACTAGTAGTCTAACAATCTCCCCATTTTTTATGATGACAAAACTTATGCAATATTATACACAATAGGTTAGACTCATAGGCAAATAGAGAATAGGCAATAAGCTACCCCTGAATCTAAGCATCTTAATTTTAAAAAGATAGGAAGGCATGCAAAATATTCATAGGCAAATATAATTCATATATAAACAACCAAAAATTCAACAAATAAGCATAGCATAGCTCCCTGTCACATCCCCCAATCGGAGATATGACAGTCCTAGGGTATGGGTAGGCTTAAGGCCACCAAACGCCCGTAGAACCCCAATTATAAGTCTTAAATAAGATCAAGTTATCAATTAACACATTAAAATAACACATATTAGAAATTGCTAGATTTTTATAGAAAATTTGACGAAATTTTATCTAAAATTTATACAAGAACCCTAAAACAAAAATAGAAGATAACATTTCTAAAGTCATTTCCAAAGAAATATAAACATATATGACCCCTCTTGGGTCCCCAAAACATCACACCACACCACATTATAAAACATATCATATAGAAATACAAGTTAAATTCTATTTGTTTCGATATTATAAAGCATTCTAGATCATACTGCACAAATATATACATCAGGAAATGTATTTTGTATTACATATATGACCCCTCTTGGGTCCCCAAAACATCACACCACACCACATTATAAAACATATCATATAGAAATACAAGTTAAATTCTATTTGTTTCGATATTATAGAGCATTCTAGATCATACTGCACAAATATATACATCGGGAAATGTATTCTGTATTACATGCTTCTGGTGGAGAATATGTAACCAAGAAGCTAAAGTGTCTTTAGGCCTATCCTCACCAACCCTATCCCCTTAAATCATCAGAAATTATAGATGTGAGCTTTCATCTCAGTAAGTTTATGCATATGCTAATCCAGTGGAATAGGATATCAGTATAATGTGATAATAAAATATATGATTGTAAATAAGCAATATAGGATAGAAACAAATTCAAATATTTCATATAAATATAACTCAAACATATAACAGAATGTCACTACGAGTAGGATACAAATGCCATCCACATAGTGCCGTAACAGAATGGTCTCAAAAGTGTTGTAAAATAGGTGAGGGAATCATGTCACCTCGAATACGTATGACTAGCCGAGCATAAGCCTAGAGTATATAATCCTCTTTAGGTAGGACATTGATATATCTAATTATATCAGTTCAGTCACTTGTACACAAGCCTAATGATATAATCCCCCATTAGTATGGGTGTGTTGTCATATACATATTGATAATGTCATAACTTAATGGCTCAAATAGCTTAAATAACTAAAGTAACAATTTAGGTTTCAATCAATATTTTAATGGTTCAACACAATGAAATGTAATACTGGTTAAATAATCTTAGACAAATTTAAGAAACATATTAATAAAGTTAATAGGTATAGAAATGTTAAATAACAAGGCTTTTAGTTATGTTGCCAAAACTTTACCAGGTTGCAAATTTGGTCATTTTGCATTAATATAACACATAAACTCACCTCTTAAACCTCAATTTCTTTAAATAAGCTTTCTATTCCTTCATCTTAACTCACTGATCCTATCGACCTACGAACAAATTTACTAGAAATTACTATATAATCTATACTTAATTATTAAAAAAATTTAATTAGGTCAAAAATATAATTCTAAGATAAAAATTTTAATAAATATTCAAATAGTCGTGCATATCAAAAATCAATTAATAAACATTTAAAACACAGTAATATTCGACTAATAAATGATTATTTCTCGATTATTCACCAGCGTCAAATTTTAATAAAATCAGTATCAATAGAGCTGCAATAAACTAACAAATGAAATTTTAAATTTTCTTAAATTTTTCTACAACGTATCGATAGAAAATTATATCGATTATTACATTAGAAAACTAGTAAATTTGAAAATGGTGTATTTTTGAACTATCTCCATAATTAACAAAAAAAATATAGTTTTATAAAAGCTTATAAAATAAGGAGTATGATAATACTAAAATCAATGAAAATGGCGGTCAAAGTCGCTCAGAACAATTTGTTGAAGTTTATTGATTTTAATTTATTTCGTCCTGCAACCTTTCTTTCTCAATATTGAGACACAAATGTCTATGTGTCTGCGTCCATATTTATATAGGTGTGACCGCCTCAAAAAAAAAGCTTTTTCTTTTTTTTTTTAAATTATATTATTACAAAATTTTATTATATTAAAAAAATTTAATTAAAATCTCACTTAATTTATTTTCAAAAATTTACTAAAACCATTTATTAATAAATACTATTCTATTTAATTATTGAAAACATTATCAATCAAGATATATATATATATTTCATACACCACTAACGTTTTAAGAAATTTAAAATACCAAAATTTAGGATATTACATTCTACTCTCTTTATAAAAATTCATCATTGAATTTTGAAAGAAAATCATCGATTAAAAAAATTATATTCATTTTATTTAGATTGGAACGTTTGTTACAATTCCAATATTTCTAGTCTATAGGAAACATATACAAATATTAATTTTTCATACTTTGCTCGCTTTTCCAAATTCATTCTTCTATTTTTTTTTCTTCCATAGCACTTTTACCATTGGGATTTTTTTACTTTGAAGTTTCCTAACCATTCTATTGATTATGAATATAGGAGTTTCTTCATATTTCAAATTTGGATTAATATCCATTGGTTGACCTTGTAACACTTGTAATGGATCATAAACGTACTTTCAAAGCATGGAAATATGGAAAACCAGGTGGATGCTATCTAAGCTAGGTGGTATATCCAAGTGATAGGAAACATCCCATTTTTCTCTAGAATCTCAAAATGACCAATGTACCTTAGTGACAATTTCCCCTTCTTTCCAAATCTCATCACACCTTTCATTGGTGAGACTTTCAAGAATACATTCGCCAGTGGAAAGCTATAAATCTTTTCTTTTTAGGTCAACATAGCTCTTCTGTCGACTGAAAGCTATTTTTAGTCTTTTCGTCATGAGAGGTATTTTATCGTAGGAATACTGACTCAATTCAGGACCTTCAATGTATTTTTCTCCTACCTCATCCCAACATAAAGGAAACCTACACTTCCCTCCATATAATGCTTTAAAGGTGCCATTTTAATCATGTTGTGATAACTATTGTTATAAGCAAATTTGATCAATGGAAAGTGTTTATCCCAGTTACCTCCAAAATCTAGAATACACATTCTCAATATATTCTCTAATCTCTAGATGGTTCTTCCTAACTATACATCTGTTTGAGGATGGAATGTTGTACTAAAATCTAGACGGTACCTAGTGACTCTTACAGTTTCTACCAAAATCTAGATGTGAATTATGTCCCTAGATCATAAATGATGGGGACTTGAATTCCATGGGGACATACAATTTCATCAATGTATAACTAAGCATATTGAGAAGTTGAATAAGTGATTTTGATAGGCAGGAAATGAGCAGATTTTTCCAACAAATCAATAATTAACCAAATTAAGTCATGTCTGCTCGAAGTTCTCGGTAACCCAACTAAAAAGACCATGGTAATTCTCTCCTACTTCCACTCTGGTAGTGGTCATTGCTGTAGCAACCCTGAAGACTTTTAGTGCTCAAATTTAACTTGTTGGCAAGTCAGACATTTTGCTACTAACTCTGCTATATCTTTCTTCATCTCATTCCACCAATAGGAGTTTTTCACATCATGATACATTTTAGTTCCACCTAGATGTATATTATAGATAGCATAATGAGCTTCTTTCATAATTTTTTCTCATAGATCATCCATTGTAAGGACTCACAACCGAGCATTATATCTCAATATGCCATTATCCATAATAAAATTAGGAGTTTTTCCAGCTTCCACATCATATTTCAACTTCACCAACTAAGGATCTTTATCTTATGCATCTTTAATTTGATTGATCAAAAGAGGTTTGACATGAAAATGAGCTAATAAAACTTGACCATCAGCTACCTTGAGTCGAACACCCATATCAAATAAAATTTGTATTTCCTAGGTCAAGGTTCTTCTATGCACCTGAATGTGAGCCAAACTCCTTGTTGATTTTCGGCTCAAGGCATTCGCTACCACATTTGCCTTTCCTGGATGGAACAAAATATTACAATCATAATCTTTTAGTAGTTCCATCTAATGCCTCTTCCTGAGATTCAAATATCTTTTCTCAAAAATATACTTCAAACTCTTATGATCAGTGTAAATCTTAATTTTTTTGCCATATAAGTACTGCCTCCAAATTTTTAAAGCAAAAACAATCATTGCCATCTCTAAATCATGGGTCGGGTAATTTAACTCATGCTTCTTTAATTATTAAGAAGCATAAGTTATTACCTTTCCTTGTTGTATCAAAACACAATCGAGCCCCACTCTTGATGCATAACACTACATTGTATAACCTCCCTCTTCTGAAGGAAGAGCCAAAATTGGAGCAGTAATGAGATAAGTTTTGAGTCTTTGAAAACATTCTTCACATTCATCTAACCACTAGAATTTCATATGTTTTTTATTCAGTTTGGTTAAAGGAGTAGCTATCTTAGAGAAAATTTTGACAAATCTTCGATAATAGCCAGCTAAACCTAGAAAACTTCTAATTTCAGTCATATTGGTATGTCTAAGCCAATTTAGAATTACTTTTACCTTATTTGGATCAACCTGGAGTCCATCCTTACTGATTACATACCCTACAAAGCAAACTTTATTGAGCCAAAATTCACATTTTGAGGACTTGGCATATAATTAATGCTCTCAGACTCTGCAAGACAGTTTGAAGTTGCCCTTCATGTTCTTTTTAGCTTTTTTAGTAGACTAGAATGTCATTAATAAAGACAATGACAAAATTGTCCAAGTAAGGCTTGAAGACTCGATTCATTAAATCCATAAAAGCAGGAGCATTTGTCAACTTGAATGGTAACACTATAAACTCATAATGGCCATATTTGGCTCGGAAAGCTGTCGTAGACACATCTTCCCCTTGTATTCTCAACTGATGGTAGCTTGATCCCAAATCTATTTTAGAAAATTGACTTGCCATGTGCAACTGATTGAACAAGTCATCTATCTGAGGAAGAGGGTCCTTATTTCTAATAGTGACTATATTAAGCTGCCGATAATCAATACATAGTTACAATGTCCCATCTTTCTTTTTGACAAAGAGAACTGGTGCACCCCAAGGTGAAAAGCTAGGTTGAATAAATTGTTTATCAAGCAAATCCTGTAATTGTGTATTTCATTCTTTTAGCTTAATTAGAGCCATATGATAAGAAGTTATAGAAATTAGATCAGTCTGTGATACCACCTCAATCGAGAACTCGATCTCTCTTTTAGGTGGTAACCTTGGAAGTTCTTTAGGAAATACATTTAGAAATTTGTTAACTACTAGAATTTGCTTTATCCCTATAACTTTCACACTGTCATCTTTAACATATGCCAAATACCTCTGGCATCTTTTTTGTAGTAGTCTTCTAGATCCAATGAAAGATATTAAATTATAAGGAATTTCACTTTAATCTCTTTGATACTCAAATACTTCCCCATAAAGAGGTTGAAACACCACTTTGTTATTATGACAATCATGATTAGCAAAGTGTCTTAATAACCAATGCACATCCAAAATAACATCAAATTGTAACACAGGTAACTCTATAAGTTCAACTTCTAGTATTTTGTCAGAAATTCTCACTTCACAAATAGGGAAAACATTTTGAACAACTACTTCCTCCCTTAAAGGAGTAGTCACTATCAATGGATTTTCAAGCAATTCATAAGCAACAAATACTTTTTTTTTGTAAAATAAGGGGAAATGAATTAATGTGTATCTCTATAGTATTAATAGGAAGAATACCTATGATCATGGCATTAGATCCTTGAGCTTCACTATGTGTCAAAGCAAATACTCTCCCCCGGCCTCTCCCCTAAGAAGCCTGACTAAATGTCTGTTCAAAAGTCTACCCGATACTCCTTCCCATATTTATACCTCTACCAACACTACGCCTAACCGTAGATTTACTTCCCACTCTTGCCATTTGAACAGTAGGTTGAGAAGTATGTGGTCTGTCAACAGTCAGAAATGGATAATCTTTAATAAAATGTCCCTGATTCCCACATTTGTAACAAGCTCCAGTGTCTTTATGACACTGTCCTTTATGAAATTTCCCACAAGAAGGACATAATGGTGGAAGAACCATTAAAGGAATAGAAGAAGTTTCACTCCATATGGTTTGTGGAACTGAGATAGAATTGCTTTGTCTAGACTAAGATCTCCCCTACTGAGTCCTATAAGCCCCTCTAGATTGACTAGCTGTAGGCGCCTCTTGGACCCACCATTACCTTTACTCAGTCTAGAAGAACCCTCTATGTTTTCCTTTTTTTCTGCTCTCTTTTTGTCCGCACTTCCATCTCTCTGTCTTTAATCATTATAGTTTTATCCACAACCTCTGAATATGCTGTAAAAGATAAAGAGGCAAGGATTTTATAAATATAAGTAGCCAAACCCCTCTTGAGCCTCATCCAGAACTGAAGTTGGAGCAAACTTACTCAATCTAGTGAACTGCTTCTCATATTGGGAAATTGTCTGGTTGAGAGCTTGCTCAAGTTTTTCAAACTCCATTAACTGAGCTATTCTTACACTCTTTAGAAGGAATTAATTAATAGTCATTTCCTTGAATCTCCTCCAGGTCATTCTAGAATCCACTCGAAGTAGCTTAACTATACTACTTTTATACCATGCCTTGGCATCCTTCTTCATATGGTACCTAGCCTAATCAAAGGCTTTTCTATCAGAAATATAAGTAATTTCAATTTTATCCTCCATATCTTCTAGGAATACTATAGGATCCTCTCCATCCTTATATTCCATTGGTTTTACCTTCAAAAAATTTTCATATGGAACTTTCCACACTACACGGACATCTGATGGTGGTGAAGGTATCCCTAGAGGGATGATCGGGGTAACAAGAGCTGCAGGAATAGGAGGAACAGGAGCCACTAGAGCAAGAGAAGCAGGTGGAACTTGTTGCTGCCTCTGCTGAAGTAGTTGCTACTGAAGCATCTCATTTTCCCTCATAAGTTGTGCTCATTGTTGTGTCATCTCATTATCATCTATTCGTGGAATAGGAGGAAGTGGAGGAACTACATCATTTCCAATTCTATTTATGGATCCTCCCTTGGATGGAACTCATCTCGGGAGACCGCAACCTCTGCCTCACCCTCGACCAAATCGAGGATGCAAATCCATAAGCTGATAATAAGAAACAGAATAGATTTAGAATATCAATATAGATAATGCATATTGATCTAAGTTAACAAAAACATAATGATTTATAGAATCCTATACTCTATAGTTTTCCTTAGGCAAACCTTCACTTTGATACCAACTTTGTCACATCCCCCAACCGGAGTTATGACGATCCTAGGGTATGGGTAGGCTTAAGGCCACCAAATGCCCGTAGAACCCTAATTCTGGGTCTTAACTAGGATCAAGATATCAATTATCATATTAACAAAGCACATATTAGAAATTGTAGATTTTACAGAAAAATTGGTGGAGCTTTTTCTAAAATTAGGACTAGCTCCTTGAAACAAAAATAGAAGATAGACTTCTAAAGTCATTTCTAAAGCAAAATCAACATTTATGACCCCTCCTGGGTCCCAAAAACATCATACCACTCCACATTATAGAATAAATTATATAAAAATACAAGTCAAATGTTATCTTTTGTGATACTATAGAGCATTCTAAATCATATTGTACAAATATATAATCAGGAAATGTATTACATATTACATGCTTCAAGTGGAGAATATGTAACCAAGAAGCTCAAGTGTCTCTTGGCCAGTCCTCACCAACCCTATCTCCTGAAATCATAAGAAATTATAGATGTGAGCTTTCATCTCAGTGAGTTTTTGCATATGCCAATCCAGTGGAACATTATATCAATATCATGTGACAATAAAATATATGGCTATAAATAAGAAATATAGGCTAAATAGGATATCAATATCATGTGACAATAAAATATATGGCTGTAAATAAGCGATATAGGCTATAAATAAAATCAAATATTTCATATGAACAGAACTTAAACATATAATAAAGCGTCACTAGGGGTGGGATACAAATGCAATCCATATAGTGTCATAACAGAACGGTCACAAAAGTGTTATAAAATAGGTGAGGGATTCATGTCACCTCGAATATGTATACTTGGTGAGCATACACCCAAAGTACATAGTCCACTCTAGGTATGACACTGATATATCTGACTATATTAGTTCAATCACTAGAGTACAAACCTAATGGTATAAACCCCCATTAGTATGGGTGTTCTGTCATATACATATTGATAATGTCATAACTTAATGGCTCAATTAGCTTAAATGGCTAAGGTAACAAATTAGATTTCAATTAATAGATCAATGGTTCAACATAATGAAATGTAATACTGGTTAAATAATTTAAGTGAAATTTAAGAAAAGGCATAGAAATGCCAAATAATAAGGCATTTAGTTAGGTTGTAAAATCATACCATTCAAATTTTATTAGCGATAGTAGCACGTTACGATTATGCGGTTTGGCAAATGGATGTCAAGATCATTTACCTAAATGGAAACATTGAGGAAGACATTTTCATAGAACAACCTAAAGGTTTTGAATTTAAGGATCATTCCAAAGTGTGCAAGCTTAAGAGGTCCATTTATGGTCTTAAGCAAGCTTCGAGGAGTTGGAATCTTCACTTTTATGAGGCAATCAAATCATTTGATTTCATAAAAAATGAAGATGAATCCTATATGTACAAGAAGGTTTAGTGGGAGAGCACTTACGTTTCTTGTACTTTATATGGATGACATACTATTAATTGAAACTAATGTAGGATTGCTCATAAGTATAAAACTATGGTTATCTTTTAACTTCTCTATGAAGGACTTAGGAGATGCCACTTACATTCTTGTTATTCACATCTGTAGAGATAGAATGAAGAGAATGTTAGGGCTTTCCCAAAGTCAATACTTGGAAAGGGTGTTAAAGAGATTCAACATGCTGGATTCCAAGAAGGGATTGTTACTGGTATGGCATGGTATCCAGCTTTCTAAGAAGATGTCTCTTCAAACACCTGAAGAAAGGGAAAATATGGCCAAAGTTTTGTATGTTTAGGTAATTGGAAGCTTAATTTATGCTATGTTGTGTACTAGGTCGGATATTGCATACGCTATTAGTGTGACTAGAATTTTTCAATCTAACCCAGGATTAGATCACTAGGCTGTGGTCAAAGCTATCGTAAAGTACTTAAGAAGGACAAAGGATTTAGTTTTAACTTATAAAGGAGGTGACTTGAGGATAGATGGTTTTATAGATTATAACCAGTCATATGTTGATGATAGAAAGTCTATCTCAGGCTTCATCTTTACCTGTAATGGAGGAGCAGTTTGCTGAAAGAGTTTCAAGCAATCAACCACTGTAGACTCCACTACAGAGGTCGAGTACATTGCTGCATCAGATGTTGTAAAGGAAGATATTTGGATTCAGATGTTTGTAATAGAATTATGTGTGGTTCCTTCCATTATGTCACCAGTTCCTTTCTACTGTGACAGAAATGGAGCCATAGCTGAGGCAAAGGAATAAGTCTCACTAGAAATCTAAACACATAAAAAGGTGCTATCATATTATCAGAGAAATCATTAGGAGATGTGATGTAGCCATGCAAAAAATAACGTTAGCTGAGAACACAGCAGATCCCTTAACTAAAGCTATGAGTCAACAATAGTTAGATTATCATCTCAAAATGATGGGTCATAGATACTGTACAGATTGGCTCTAGTTAGCTCTAGTACAAGTGGTAGATTGTTAGGGTTGTATGGCCTAGAGCTTGTACTTTGTATATATATTTGTAATCTTAATCCCATTATGGCTTTTAATATATATGTTTCATTTAATGATTCCCTTCATTTTAGTATTTAAAGTATATATGTTCCATAAGTCTTATGTGAGAGAATATATTATCTAAGTGTTTGGGAATATGGACACAGATTCTCTTTACCATAGACTTTAAAGTAAGTCCACGGTCATAGGATTTTTGGTAGGAACGTCAATAATTCAGATAGATCGTCATCCCTGTTGTCATCCATGAAAGGTATGAGATACTTATTAGTATGGAGGTAGTGAGTCCTATGCTACAGACATGTGATGTCGTGACAACATAAGGACATACTCATGTAATGAGTAAGTCGAACAGTGACATTACATGATAGACACATAGGCTTTATCCATTAGTCAATGTCTTATCGTTTAGATCATAATTATGCATATAATACTTAGAGTTGAGGTGACATGTTATCTAGCATATTAGTAACTATGGTTTGTTACTGCTTAAATACTAATGCTATCCAAGTATTGGTAAATGGCATGTGGTTTCCATAATCAGTGATGTGTTGAGCTAAGTGATCTCCAAAAAAGGATTCATTAACTTAAGTAAACAGGGAAGGAATCCTATAACTTTTTATTATTCTTGATACTCAAATCCTTGGATAAGGTAGTAAAGATTGACTAGAAAGAGTTTCTAGTAGGAATTGATTTATCGAGAACTTGAACCAGATAGAGGTCATATGATCTGGCATATTGGGTTTGACTATTTCATGACCCTAGCTAAGATCGGGAATCTGTAATGAAGGGATTTGAGTGAATGTTAATTATGATCAAGAGGTTCATGTAATGAAAATGATACAATCGCCCAGATTCATTTCTAATTAGGTAGTCATGATATGTTATGCTAGACATTACTCATGATTTATAGGACTAAATGTGTTATGGGGATTACACATTTGGTAAAAAGAAAAGAGTTTTCTTTATCCCATTACTAATTGGAATATGAACCCAGTAAGTCACACACCATAAAGCATTTCCAATGGCTTGGAACTTTATCATATTAATAATTATTAAAAAGTTTAATTAATTATTAATGGTGATTGAATTAAACTTGTAATTAAATTTACAAAGACCCTAGCATGTCTTAAAGTTTAATTCATAAAGGGATTAATTCAATTAAGTCTTATTTTGTATGAGATACAAATGGGTATGACTAATTGAATTTATTTTAGATTAAATAAAAATAATTAGGCTTAATCAAGAGATGATTAGCGTAATCCACATTAGATGTGGTTAATGAGGGATTAGAGATGATTCTTACTAATTATACCTTAATGTTATTTGACTATTTGACTAATCACATAGTCAAATGGTCAAATAGACATGGTTCCTAGTTTCCTCTCTAAATTAAGCAAAAGGTAAACTAGGTTGTTGGTATATAGTCTTTATGCTATCATCTTTTTCCCTAAGTGATTTGAATTCAATAACTATTCATCATCTTCTCCATCAAGTTATAGAGAGAATCTCTCTAAGAGTTAGAGAGAGAAAGTTCAAATTACCACACCAAGTTCAAGAGAGGGAGTTTTTTTTTTTTGAAGAAGAGTTCTTCAACCATAAACTCTTCTTCTAACCTTTGTGAAAGGAGTGTGTGGAGAGTTCAAGAGTCCAAACCATCCATAGAGTCTCAAGTTCTCAACAAAGGAGTAAGAACCAAAAGCATTTGGGCAACCAAAAGAGGGTTCAAGCTTCTTTAAGAAGAAAGGAGACACAAGCCTTTGAGAAAGGTTTGGTGTGAGTCGAGCTAGAGGCTTCGTACTTGAGGAGCTTAACGAATGAGGAAGTTAATGTATTTCATCCCTCTAAACCTTCTCCTAAGTTATGTTTGTGTTTTGCACAGTAATTGACTGAAGATTCTTGATTTAAATTATAGGTCATAACCTAGATTTAGATGTTCACTAAAGAGTTTAATGAACAACAAAACTATTCATGCTAAAAGAGTTTTAGAATGGAATTAAGTTTTACAAAAGTTTTTGAAAACCAAAAACCGAACCATCATAATTCACGTGATTTTCGATTTTTTCAGCTTTTACAGCGCGACTCGTATTTTTCCTTCACTAATGCATTGTAATCTTTCTTTATCAATATTGAGACATAAATGTCTCTGTGTCTGTGTCCATATTTACGTAGGCGTGAGCGCCTAAAATTATTTTTTGTCTCTTCTTTTCCTTTTTTTTTAAATTACATTATATTATTATAAAACTTTATTATATCAATAAACTTTAATTAAAATCCCACTTAATTAATTTCCAAAAATTCACTAAAACTATTTGTTAATAAATACTATTCAATTTAATTATCGAGTCGATCGAGATATATATATTTTATACATCGTTAACAATTTAATAAATTTAAAACACCAAAATTTAAGGTATTGCACTCCCCCTAAGTCCACGCATCAATTTGCCTAAAATTTAAGTCCTACCACTACAGCTACATCTTAATCATGGCAATCATAGAAAAATAAAAATAAACTATCCTAAGTAGCTACAGGCAAGCAAACACAACAAAGGTTCCTCTCCCCCTTTTTGGCATCATTAAAAAGAGAAAAAGAAACAATATTCCACAAATACAAACCATGAAAATAGAAAATATTGTTCAGAATTCAAAAATTGAGAAATAAAAGAAAGATAACTTTATAAGCATAGACTTCTAATCAACCCTTGATTTTGAGGGTGGATTGGCTAGACTTTTTCTTCTCAAGGTCCTTGGTGGCACTGGCAATAGTTCTTTTAGTGGTAGAAGGAGATTTCCCTCTTGGCTTCATGAACTTGATATCACCAGCAATATTAAACATGTGCTTCAAGACATTATCGAGATTAGATTATGTGGTTGTTAATACACTAACTACTCCCTTCATAAGACTGGCAATTTTTCTCAGTAGCTCCTCCTGAACCTGCTAAACCTTTCCAGACATGTTCTCATCAAATCTTTCTAAATCCATTTCAAATGAGTCCTAAATTTTCTTGATTTCCTCTAGTACTACTTACTTAGAAGCCCTAAGCTCAGTCATAAGTTCAATAAAGTTGACATGTGGGTTAGTTCATTTTTCTTCCTCTTTCTCTTTCTCTACTTCTGAGGAATTGTCATAATGTCCTCTGATTTCCTTAGAAGACCCATCATCTTCCTCTTTAACTGAGTGAGCAGAAACTTCCTTTTCTTTCATCAAAGAACATCCCAAGTTCTTGATATCCATCAATCAGTATATATATTTTCATTCAATTCTATAGAAGGGTTGGCAATGGAGCCCCCTAACTTACTATACTTTGCTGCCTTTGCATAAACAGGAACCTTAACTTCTATGACCTCCTCTTCCTCAGCTTCTTTCAAAGGTTCCATGGGAATCTTCCCATCATCATCACTTTTAGATTCACTCAGCACAACCTTTATAACATGTTTCCCTTTCTTTGCACCATATTTTCCTTTCACATGATTATTCTTACCTCTTTCAACTACATCTTTTTCCTTATATTCTTTAAATGAACCTCCCCTATACTTAATGTTTTTCAGAGTGTTCTTTCCTATGTATTCAAAATTCCTAATATATGAAGGATTCTCAAAGGTTATCTTATAGTGATTGAATGCATAAGGCTTTTTTTATATGCCTTTTACACTAGCCATGGTGTTTAACACATAATAAGTCATGTCAAAAGATTTCTTTTTCACTATGTGCCACATGATACATACATCATCATTTGTCACATAATCGTAGCTTCCTCTCCTAGGATAAATAATATGACAAAAAATTTTGTGTCCCATTCTACCATGTAATTCATATTCGGTTGAGGTAGTATTTTGGTTACCTGTAGTTCCTATGAGCTCATCCAAAAATTCCTTTTTTTTTATAGCCATGTAATCACTCTGAATCACCTCAAAAATTTTTTCAATGATCTGGTATATCCAGAATCTTTGCCAATAGTTTCATAGTGATAGTCTTCATTCGGCCCCCTGAGGCTTTAATCATGGCAATAGACTCTTTTGTGATTGAGGAATAAAATTCCTTCATATTATCTTCATTGAATGGGTGAACCATAGAGATGAACTGAAACCATTTTTAAAAAGCAAACTGCTCCTTAAATTTGTAGTCACTTACTCCGAACACTCTCCAATCAACCATGCCAGGGAAAATAAGTGCCAGTTTCGTTGTATCTTCAAAGATCAATTTTCGTAGTGATAACTGTCTAATCTTTCTTTCTAAGTGGGTGGAGAAGAAGATGAAGGTTTTCTTTTAGCCATGGAGATTTCTAGGGTTTGTGAAATATGAAAGTAGGAAGAGAAAGAGTTTTTCTTTTTTTTTTTTACGAGTAACCAAAAATTTAAGGAGAATAATGCCTTAGACTAAATCCTTTGAAAATGAACAAGAAATGGAGGGGTTTTTAGCTTGGTAACCACTCCATCATCAACCAGCCAGTACATCATTTTTCAAGGAAGTAAGAAAAAGAGAGTGAGATGGAGAAGGTTTCGCATGTTTTCGAAGACTCTTATCATTTCAACCGATTATTTATATCTATTTTTTTAATTTTATTTTATTTGCTCTTTCCTTTGTCTTTCATTTTTTTTTTTGAGTTATCTTTAACATATATAGCCAAAAAGTAATGACAAGATAAGACATAGACTGTGTACCTATTATACATTGGTCAATGTGCAAATCAAATCAATTCAGTACTTTTTGACTTCCCAATGTTAGACAATCGAATCATATAACACATATATCAAGTAAAAAGGGAATTTATTATACATAGAGTCATCTAATATTCAACGAGGGGGCTCAATAATTTAGAAGGCACTATTTTTAATTTAATACTTAATGGTAATACATCTGATCATGCTTATTAGGAAAACAAATAATAAAGCTAGGTTAGCGTACCCATACCAAGTGATCTTCTAATACCACAAAATTATTCTTTAGGTAGTGGCTTAGTGTAGATGTCTACTAGCTATTGATTAGGTGGAACAAACTCCATTTGGATGTCTCCTTTTTGGACTTGATATCAAATAAAGTGGTGATGGACCTTAATGTGCTTGGTTCTGGATTATATAACTGGATTCTTAGACAGATTAGTGGCACTCTTATTGTCGCATCTAATAGGTATTTCCATGAACTTCATGCCATAGTCCTCTAGTTTCCTCTTCATCTATAGGATATGACCCACACACTGTCCAGTTGTAACATACTTAGCTTCAGTAGTAGATAAGCCCAACTAATGTTTTTTTTTTACTAAACCAGGATATGAGATAATTCCCAAAGAACTGGCAGGATCCTGAAGTACTTTTTTTTTTTATCAATCTTACTTCTAGCATAATCAACATCACTATATCCAACTAGCTCCAAGTTGATACACTTAGGATACCAAAGACCTAATTTAGTTGTTTCACTAAATGTCTAAAAATATGCTTGAGTGGAACTGAATGTGACTCCTTTTGATCATCTTAGAATCTGGCACACAAGCAGACATTGAAGTGGATGTCAAGTCTAGAGGTTCTTAGATATAGGAGAGTTCCAATCTGATACATGTAAAGTTTTATTTCCACTGGCCATCTAGATTCATCCTTATCCATTTTAATTGAAGGACTCATAGGTGTACTAATACTCTTTAAGTCTCACATTCTAAATCTCTTAATAAGTTCCTTGGTGTATTTAGATTGACAAATGAATATACCTTCAAATGTCTGCTTGATTTACAATTAAGGAAGAAATTTAGCTCACCCATTAGACTCATCACAAACTCATTCTGTGTTTTTTTTGAAAAAATTGCTCACATAACAATTTATTAGTAGATCCAAACACAATATCATCATGTGAGGCCCCGCTCGAACACCCCACTAGATTTCCCCCAAAGAGCATACCTGTGGGCCTTATGGCCCTAAGGAAACATTTCGGATTACACTTCCAAGGCATCACAGATTGTGGATTGGTTTCCCATATTTTTGCATCCACATGTATCTATTGCAGTGTATGTTGTATGTGAAGTAAGTTTAGGGTCACCATTTAACCTTTGAGAAAATCTGTTCATCTTAGGTGATTAAGAAACCTTTTATTATAACTCTATTTTAGAAAAATATCATTTTTCTACCCTATTTAGAAAAAGGTTGTTCTTTTTGGAACCATAGGAGGTTCGAGGATTCGTGATCTAAAAACATTTTATAAAAATTATTTTTGTATCATTTTTGACAATGAACAAACTTCGAGTCGAAAAATCATGTAAGTTCAGTTAAAATCATAACTTTTGTGTATGCATGAACAATTATAATGGAATGGATGCATGAGCATGCTAACGTGTAAATGACAAATGCATAAAGTAAATAGATACAAAGAATCCACTAGGGATCCTTCCTCTAGCCCACTTCAGGTTCTTAGGAAGGCACAACACCCCAATAGAAAGTAGTAAAATACATGAAAAACCATTAAGATTAAGGGATCTCCCCTTCAGTCTTTTGATATGGGAGGAGCACACATTCCCCAAAGGCATACATCAAGAAAATAACAAGTAATCGCATAAACATAACAATATAACATAATAATATTGGAATAGATTGAATGACACATGAATAAATAAACAAAGAAATAAATAATGAAAATAAAGGAAAAAGAAATTTTTTGAATTAAAGCTATAAAAGGCTTACCGACATATCCCGTTGAATGGGAATCAAACCCCATGACATTCTCCCTTCTCGCGAACAGGTTGTTCTAGTAATAGTGGGGTGGTTTGGCTATTCAATAGCTAATTGATTTTAGTTTTATAAAAGAAATTAATCATATAAGTTTTTAATCAATTCTGAAACTTGATTAAAGAAAATTTGTTTTGATTGTGTTTACACCTAAATTAATTTTAGGGTTTGTTGAATTTTAATTATGAAAACAGATTTCATAACAATTTCCTTAAATCAAATTAAAAGGGATTAAATGATTATTCTTAAAAACATGCCTTAGATATGAATTAAAGGGCTTAAAAACATCAAGATAAGCTAGGATCCTTGTAAATTTAATTACATGTTCAATCTATCATCATTAACAATTAATTAAACTCTTTAATTAATTATTAATATGATACAAATAAGCTAATGGGAATTACCATTTGGTATGTGACTTACTAGGTTCATGTTCTAATTGGCAATGGGATAAAGAAAACTCTTTTCTTCCCACCAAGTGTGTTAACCTAATTCCACACTTAGTCTCATAAATCGTGAGTGACGTCTAGCATAACATATCAC
>CAOJBK013811511.1:0-21151 GCA_948294925.1 Codiaeum variegatum
GTTGTCTCTGCCCCATACCCTGCCACGTCCCGTCTTTTCCCTCCCTGACTATATATATATATATATATATATATATATATATATATATATGGAATCGGATCGGGTCGGGTTTAGTTACGGGGCAGGATGGGGCTGACCAAAATTCGATCCCGATCCACTTCGATATTTTTTTATAGCGGATTAATCCGGAATTGTCTCGTAACCTGGTAAATTATTAAAAAATCTACTCCGTCCGAATAAGGTCGGAGCAGGTCGGGGCTAATCGGGTCAATTTTGCCATCCCTAGCAATAAGTGCTCTCCCAGCCACTCACAAACCATGCAGAAACTGTATAAACTGTGAAAGTAACAAAACCAGCCACTTGGTTCGACAGAAAAAAAACACCATCCGTTTGGCGATCTGAAAGTAAGAAATTTCATATAAATGATACTAGCTTCATTCTTAAATAAATAATTATTTTATTTTTTTATCAACATTTTAAAAGTTAATTTATAAAATAAAATATTTTAAATTATAATATAAAATATATATCAATATATTCATCTCATCTAAAAAAAATATTTTTATATGATTATTTTTTTATAATTATTTATTTATTTTAAAAATAATTAAAAATAAAATTTATTATTAATAAACATAACATTTATTTATTTTATAATAGAACGAGTACTCATAACCCTATGCAGGTTAAAAAACATGTCCCTACAAAAGTTAGTTTTTTGAAAAATTCCGTACATACCGTAATTTCCTCTTTTTTTGCCAGAATTAGTCCAATTGTTTTGGCTGGTCCAAGAAGAGGAAGACTTTTCATCAATTCATGTCCATAACCCAATAAGTACAGTAGTTCATTCATTTTTAAAGGGGAAAATTACATGAAAATTTTTTATAAAAATATTATTAATTTAAAAAAAATACAAACATGTACATGATAAATCTGTGATGTTTATGTGATACTTTATATTTTTATAAAAAAAATTAATATGTAATATTTTTGTAATTGATTTTAATTTTTTTTATGTTTTGGAATTTTATAAAATATAATTTATTTACACACACATTGCTGAAACGAGGAATGATAGTACTATTAATTAATTGATAATATCAAATTTTTAAAAAAAATAAATACTTTTTTTTTGCTGAAAAAAAAGAAATGTATAAGAAATATAAGTACTCAAAAATGGTATTGCAAGTCAAGTAATTTTTCTTTTTTTTTTCACTATATTATGTGTTTATACTATTTATTAAACTAGTTCTTAGATGATCTCTAATAGTGATCCAGTTAAGGGTAATTCTAGAGAATTGTGCCCAGATCTAGGAGAAGGACCAAGCGTAGGAAAAGGCCCTTTGAGGAGTGGACGAGGTTAATCCAGATAAGTTAGAGACTCAGCAGAACTTATGGTGGTCCAGACAGAATTAGCGAAATCGAACACTGAATTACAGATGTCCCGACACTAGGGGAAACCTGGTCAGAGGTATAAACACAAATCTCCCTAACTATTACAATACAAAAGTACGAGAGCACACGTCCCATCGCAATTCGCATTTGTCAGAAGACTGCCCTCTCTACACATAGCCACCTTAGGGTCTTTACAAGCGTAGACAAAAGAGGATATTCAAGGCAGTGAACCAATCACCGCTCTACACCTCATCCCCAATACAATCCCCTTTGATCTATCGGTATCCTTCCTCTCCAAAGAATACCCACAGCCATCCGATCTCTAACCCGTCCGTATTAGGGATCCCTATAAAAGGCTCTCCATGCCTGAACTAGGTAGGTTCATCTTCTTCTTCTTCTCCTTACTTCTCTTTTCTTTTATGTAGCAACTCTCAATCACCAAGTTTGAAGGATTCTTTTTAGGACCAGTAACTGATTTAAATGTCGGAAGGCCATTGCCAGACAACTAGCCTGACCCTTTAACGTATCTTTTGTGATTACAGGCCCAAGGATTCGAGCCCATTATAGAAGAACTCGAGCTGTCTTAGAGGCTCAGTGTCGTTGATTGGGTTCAGACCCATCAATTGGCACTGTCTGTGTGAATCATTTTTTTGTTCACTTGAGTTTTTGAGGTAGCTCTTCATTTCAAAAGCCCTTCTTTTCCAAAAACCATAAGTCATAAACTCATGTCTAAAAAATGGCAGATAACATAGAAACATGTTGATAACACCCAAATACCTCCTAACAACATTGCCATTACATCCTTAAATCCACCAAACCCAACTGCTACAATCCACACACCAGACAACTTAACACTAGCATAAATTTTGCAAAGCTTCCTCACCCAAATACCACACCGAAAAAAAACATAGGCTGATACGCAGACCTCCAACCCAACTACCCCAGCTAACCTATAAGTCGCACTACCCCAAGCAATCCAACTTTTCACCACTCTACTCTAGGCAGCCAAAGCCCTAGAAAATGCCCCATCACAAAACCTTAATCCCCTTGACCTATGAGGTGCCAATGGTAGGAGAGTGAACAGGCGCTTGAGCTTGAACGATGAAGGAGAGGGATAGGGAGGAGATGAAGGAAGGAGGGGAGAGTCTAGCGAATGGAATATGTTGAGATTTGTCATTAGAGATGTGATGGGGGATAAAGCTAAAGAAGACAAAGTGGAAAGGAGCCATAGGGGAAGAGAGGGAGAAGAAGCAAGAAACAGTAGAGGGAGAGGGATGAGAGGGGAGGAAGTAGGAGATGTCAGAAGAGAAAGGGATAGGTCGGACATAAGAGGAAGGGATAGGAGAAAGAGCAGATCCGTAGAAATTAGTAACATGGAACCTTCTAGAAGAAGCAGATTGGTGGATGTGTATTCTCACCACAAGTAAAGGGGGAGTAATGTAAGGGAGTCCCCAGAGAGATCATATAGGAGGAGAGACAGAGGAGACGGTCAAGAAGCCATAAGCCAGAACAAGCCTGAGGAATAAAGAAAGGAAGATAATGGCTAATGAGATATACTAGTAGAAGGGGAGGGTCCCAGGAGATCTAAACTTGGTATTGGCCTTGAAGTCCCTTTTTTATTTCGAAAATCGCTGAGTACCGCATGCCAGATAAATTCAAAGCTCCCAACATCAAGAAATATGATGGCTCCGCCGATCCTAATCCTACCTAATGGACTACAAACATGCCATAGAGTTACACTAGACGAGTGATGCCATCAAGTGTTGAGCGTTTAGAGGATCCCTAGAGGAAGTGGCCACAAAATGGTATGATGGGTTACAGCCTAAAAGTATGGCTAATTTTGAGCAATTGGCAGGAAGTTTTTTGAGACATTTTGGGTCAAATATACCCTTAGAAATGACTACTCAAGCTTTGGAACAAGTCAAACAGTCTAAGGGAGAACCCTTGAGGGATTACCTAAACATATTCAATAGAGAGGCTCTAAAGGTAATCCGATTAAACCAACCCAGAGCTATAGAAGCCCTATAGAATGACACTATCCATGATGGATACTTCAAAGGTCTTAATGGGAAGGATCTGCAAACCCTAGAGGTGGCTATGGTGCTAGCCCAGAAATACATCCGTCAAGATGAGGCTTATAAGAATAGTCAATTGGCTAAAAGGAAGGCGAATAAGATGGCCCTAGAATATGAGAAAAAGACTAGGAAGAAAAAATTTGCTAAAAAAATAGAGATGGCTGGTCCGACACAAAAAGCTAGAAGTGGAACCTAGAGTACTCTGGATATCTCAAAATTGACTCCATTAATAGCAACTCCATAGGTGGTATTCGCCTCTTTCCAAAACAAAGACATTTGGCAGAATCCAAAGCCTTTAAGGGGAGACTTAGATAAGAGGGATAAGGCTCAATATTGCAAATTTCATGCCACTTATAGGCATGATACTAATGAATGTAGAACACTTATGGAGGAGATAGAAAGGCTTATTAAACAGGGCCACCTAAAAGGCTTTGTAAGAATCAAGCTAGCAGCAACAAGGCAGTCATAGGAAAGCGGGCCCTCATCATTAATGACAGATCAGTGGGTAATATAACTTGTCTAATGGGTGGACCATTGGAAGTCACCCTAAGCTATAATAAGATGAAAACTTTGTCCAAGAAGAAAGAAAATCCAGAATATATGTTCTATAATGGAATAAAAAGATCCACAGAAGAAGGGGAGTGGCAGTATAAGCCAAGGGCGGATCCGGTAGTCATAGCCGTCATCATCAACAATTAGAATGTACAGAGGGTGTTTGTAGATGATGGAAGCTCTGTAAAATTGTTGTGTGATATAGATTTTGCAAAAATGAGAATAGGGGAATCAGATCTAGAAGAGTTGGAGAATCATGTCCGCACCCTGGACCAGACTGTAATTCAGGCTGTAGGGACAGTTAAAATCCCATTTACTTTTGGAAAAGCTCCTAGGGAAGTAACATTGATGGCTACTATTGTAGTAGTAAAGGTTCCAATGGCTAATAATGTATTGCCGGGAAGACCTTTGTTACAAGACCTGAATGTTGATGTGAATGTGAGAAGGAGAAGAGTCCAAGTTCCCCTACTTAATGGAACAAACCTAGATGTATTTAAGACTCCTTAAGAAGAATATGTAGAAAAACTTATCAAGAAAAAGCAGACTATGATCGATATAGAAGCAGAAGAAGTGGGTATGGTTCAGATAAATGAGAAACATATCCCTAAGAGGACCCAACCAATGGAGGAACTGGAAGAATTCCCAGTAGAAGAGGGCATGTCCTAGAAATTTCTTCAGCTCAATGCCAACCTTTTGGGGGGAAAGAAGGAGGAGGCCATTTCCTTCCTAGCTAAGAGTAAGGCAACATTCGCTTGAGATTCAATAGAAATGTCTGGCGTTAAACCGAAAGTTATAACTCACAAGCTTAATGTGGATACTTCACTTCACCCTGTTAAATAGAAAAAATGGTGTTTTAGGGTAGAAAGGAAAACAGACATAGATGAAGAAGTGGACAAACTCTTGAAAGCGAGGTTTATTAGGGAGGTCCTTTATTCAGATTGGTTATCTAATGTAGTCCTATTAAAGAAGTCTAATGGGGCATATCGGATGTGCGTAGATTTTATAAATCTCAAAAAAGCATGCCCAAAAGACTCTTACCCTTTGCCCATGATTGATAAGTTAGTGGACCCGATAGTAAGATATAGGTATTTGTCTTCTTTAGGTGCTAAACAAAGGTATCACCAGATCAGAATGCACCCAGAGGATGAAGAGAAAAATTCTTTCATCATAGAAAAAGGGACTTACTATAACACCTCTGAGCCCTTTTGGTTAAAGAATGTAAGGGCCACATAACAACGGTTGGTCAATAGAATTTTCAAGGAATAGTTAGGAAGAAATTTAAAAGCCTATATGGATGACATGATCATCAAAAGCCAAAACATTTGTGGAACACATTTGAGATTTAGAGGAGGTGTTTGGAGTAATGAATGAGTATGGCCTGAAGTTAAACCCAGAAAAGTGCGCCTTCTTCATCCAGGGGGGCAAGTTCCTAGGCTATTAAGTAAGTGAGAAAGAGATTGAGCCAAATCCAGATAAGGTAAAATCCATCTTAGAAATGTCCCCACCAAAAAACCTGAAGGAAGTACAAAGGTTAATAGGGAGGTTAGTAACCTTGAAAAGGTTTATGTCAAAATCAGCTAAGAAATATCGACCATTCTTCAAAAGGCTGAGAAAAAATAGAAGCTTTAAATAGACAGAAGAGTGCCAAAGGGCATTGGATGAGTTGAAGGCCTTCCTAGTATCAGATCAGATATTAAGCATACCTTTCCCTGGTGAAGTACTAATATACCTCTCAACCTCTCCCTGTGTTGTGAGCTTAGTTTTACTCAGAGAAGAAGGAGGACTCCAGAAGCCCATCTCTTACTTCAGTAAGGTCTTTTAGGGGGTGGAACTGAATTATGGACTTATTGAAAAAATTGTGTATGCTCTGATTTTGTCTTGTAAAAAATTAAAAGTGCACATGGAAGCCCATCAAAGGATAGTGATTATAGATTAGCCATTGAGAAGGGTCCTACACAAGCTAGAAACATCTGGAAGGATGTTGTAGTGGTCCATAGAACTCGAGACTCATGGGCTCCAGTACCACCCAAGGGTAGCAATTAAAGCTCAAGCATTGGTAGACTTCATATCCGAGTGTTCCTTCCCTAATTAGGCTGCTCAGGAAATAAGTGAAAGGAGCAAGAAGGGAACCAAGGAGCAGGAAGGGGGGCCACATGGGACATGTATGTAGATGGAGCAAAAGGTGCAGAAGGAAATAAGGCTAGCATAGTATCAAAGAATGAGAATAGGGTCCTTTTGGAATATGCCTTAAGGCTGGAGTTCAAAAATACAAAAAACACTGAAGAATATGAGGCCTTGATACAAGGGTTGAGTATAGATGATTACCTCCAAACAACAACTTTGAATGTGTACACTGATTCCCAACTAATGGTAGGGCACATTAAGGGTGAATACAAGATAAGGGAGGGAGAAATAACCCTCTATGGAGAGTAGGTGAAGTAGCTGGTGGAACGAATGAAGGAAAATGGCATGAAAGTGGAATTCTTCAAAATCCCTAGAAATGAAAACACAAGGCCTGGCTGCCTCAGCAAATTGGATGCTCAGCACCCGACAAGCCTACCTAGGAGGGTATTGTTAGGAGCTCTAAATGTCCCCAACATCAAAAGAGGAGAGGCGGTCATGGAAATTGAAAATGTACCATGTTGGATAGATCCAATATGAGCATACTTAGATAAAGGAAAAGAGTCGGACGACCCATCAAAGGCTAAACAGTTAAAAAGAAGAAGTGCTTATTTCTCAATGCATCAGGGGTAGTTATATAAGAGAGGGTATTCACTACCCAGACTGAGATGCCTCAGCCCAACAGAAGTAGAATAAGTGTTGTGAGAAATACATAAGGGAGCCTGTGGAATGCACATTGGGGGAAAAACCCTAGCAGCTTAGGCAATTCAGCAAGGATTTTGGTGGCTAATGATGAAAGAAGATGCCAAGAAGTTAGCCCGAAGGTGTCAGTCTTGTCAAAGGTTTCAGAAAATGGAAAGAGCCCCAGCAGCAGAGAAAATTCCCATTTATAGTGCCTGGCCTTTTGCTAAGTAGGGGATGGACATAGTCTGAACACTACCCATGGCCAGCAAAAAAATAAAGTTCCTCTTAGTGGCGGTGGAATATTTCACTAAATGGGTTGAAGTGGAAGCCTTGGCAACAATAACTACAGAGAAAGTGGTCTGATTCCTATGGAAGAACATCATTTGCAGATTCAGAATCCCCTATCAGTTCATAAGTGATAATGGGAAGTAGTTTGACAATGCAAAGATGAGGAAATTTTTCTTTGGAATGAACATCAAGCATCACTTCTCGTCCGTGTCCCATCCACAAACAAATGGGCAGACGGAGGAGACGAACCGAACCCTCTTGCAAGGCCTTAAGAGGAGACTAGAGGGATATGGCAGAGGAACTCCACCAGGTCTTATGCACCTATCAAACTACCCCGAGGGAACCTATAAGAGAAACTCCTTTCAACTTAACATATGGCACATAGGAAGTGATCTCCGTGGACATTGGGTTGTTAAGTGAGAGAATCAACTACTGTCAGGAAGCCACTAATGATGCTAAAAGGAGAATCGATCTAGATCTAATAGAAGAATTAATAAGCTAAATCCTCATGAAGCATGTGAATTATAAGAACAAAGTTGCTTCATACTTCAATAAGAAAATTAAGTCCAGTATTTTTGAAAAAGGAGACATAGTGATGAGGAGCCTGGAAGGCACTAGAAAGAGAGAGGGAACTAGAAAACTTGCACCTAATTGGAAGGGTCCATTTAAAGTAGCTGAGATCATAAGACTAGAAACCTATAAGCTTGTAACAATGAATGATGAGGACATCCCCCACACCTGGAATGTCTAGCACCTTAAATTTTATTACAAGTAATTAAAAATTAATGATAATAGTTCCTAGTTCTCTCTCAAAAATTACCTTTATTCTATTCATAAACAAAATCCTTACTAAGGCAAGGTCCTTCTTTAAGGAGGAATGCAAAATCCTTACTAAGGTAAGGTCCTTCCCCAAAGAGGAAGGTAAAATCCTTACTAAGGCAAGGTTCTTCCCTAAGGAGTATGGAAAAATCCTTGCTAAGGCTAGGTCCTTCCCCAAGGAGGAGGGCAAAATCCTTGCTATGGTAAGGCCCTTCCTGAAGGAGGAAGGCAAAATCCTTAGTAAGTTAAGGTCCTTTCCCAAGGGAAAAGGCAAAATCCTTACTATGGAAAGGTCTTTCCCCAAAGAGAAAAGAAAAATCCTTGCTAAGGCAAGGTCCTTCCCCAAGGAAGAAGGAAAAAGCCTTGCCAAGGCAAGGTCCTTCCCCAAGGAGGAAGGCAAAATCCTTACTAAGGCAAGGTCCTTCCCCAATAAGGAAGGCAAAATACTTATGGAGGTAAGGCCTTTCCCCAAGGAAGAAGGGAGAATCAATAACTAAAACAAGAACTTTCCCCAAAAAAGGCAGGACTCCTACTAAAGAAGAGCTCTTTAAAAAGGAGTTGGCAAACAATGAAATAAGAAAACAAGCAATTATTAACAGTCACATGGCAAAATGAAAAAATGAATTCCATTCATAAAATTTGAAAATTTTACAAGTGTTAGGAATACATAAAAAAAAACATATGGAAAGCCTAATATGGGAGGATTACAACAGCTGAAGAGTTCACTTTCTCCCTTGGACCTCTTCCTTAAAATTCCTATGATTGGATGTGTAGCTAGATGGGAGAGAGGGGGGGGGTGGGATCTTCCTTAGTCCTATGAAGGCAAGTTAGAGTGGGATTCAGGGCCTCTACATAATGGCTCAAGGGAGGAACCTGCTGACCATCTTTAGGTTTCTCCTGCATCGGAGGAAAATCATTAGTAATGTTGGCATGAACAACTTGAATCTCCGATAGGGCCAAATTATACCTTCTGGTTATAGCCTTGGCATTGTGCTTGTAAATCAGCTTTTGGATGTGGTCGGACTGGAGATAAGCTTCCAACATATTCAACCTATCAAACTCTTAGGCATTAACCCAAGAAGTGGTGAAGTCCAAAGCCTGCTTCAGTTGGGCATACTCCTTGCGAAGCCTTTGTTTTCTCTCATGAGTTCTATCTAGATTTTCCTACTTCTCATCCAAGGCATCCCTCTTTGCCTTCAAGGCATCCTATAATTGCTCATTGGAGCTAGTCACCTATGCTCTTAGACGACTAACCTCCTTTGTAGTGCTCTTTCCCTCTCCCTAGCTAGGCAGAGATCCTTCACAACTTTGTCCAATTTTTTACGCTCCTCCACCCAGGAGCGACAGTACTCCCTAGCTTGTACCAAAGCCTCCTTTTCCTCCTCATGAGTTACTTAGAGATGAGATTGCAGTTTTCCCCATTGTTAAATAGCCTCATGAAAGTAAAAATTCATTTAAATCATAAATCATGCGATGAAGAGATACAAGAATTATTAACAAGGCCAAAAAGAATGACAGGATGCTTACACTTAGTCTGGAATTGTCCAGCTCTAGTTGCCCAAAGAACGAGTCCAGGAGGAGGAGGAAGAGGCAAAAATGGGGGGAACGACCTCATCATTTGGAGATGGAACCAAGACCACAGGATCAGCAGGGATGGGAGTGTCAACAGAAGAAACTAAGATAGCTCGAGTATTTAGGGAAGCCTGTGCATTTTGTTAGATAGAGGTTGCTAAGGTGAGAGATCCTTCATAATTGAAAGGATCAAGGCCCCTAAAAATTCCAGTATCCATCTGAGTTTCTTGCATTTCCCCTACAACAGGACCTACTGAGGAGACTCCTTTAGTATGGACAGTAGGAGGAGAAGGTTTGGTGGCAGAAGGAACAAGGGGAGATTTGTTGATTGTAGACTCCAAGGGATCAAGCCCTGCCATGACCTTCTGAAATTCCTCCAAATAAGGTAACGGACAAAACACCTTTTTTATGGTAGGAGGAACAAGTGGAGTTGGCGAAGGCCCAGAAGGTATGACCAACATTCCACAAAGGGAATCTTTGTCACCAGGTTTCAGAGTAGCAGTAGATGAGACATCCAGAATACTGATGGGAGGAGTAGTGGCTGGAACCTCAAAATGGGGAGTAGCAGGAGCCTGAGTGGGATGGGAAAAGATTAACGAGCTCAGCTAAATGACTAGAGACAACTCCATCTCCTCTTCTAATTCAGTCCCCTCTGAAAATAAAAAAGAACAAGTTATTAAGTTAATAATGGTAAGGAAAAATAGATGAAATAAAAGGGAAAGATTATTAAGTACCATCACTATCAGGAGGTAACTTCCAAACTGCGAGCCTTTTAGTCCTACGAATTATGAAATAGGGACGAGGTCACAAACGGACTGTGTCACCCTCCTAATTATGGGGGTATATTACTTGTAATGGCTCAGGAGACTACAAGCTAGAAGAAGGTCTAGGTGGGGGTGTGTTGAAAATAAAAGCATCCCTCATTGGCTCCTCACTCTCAGAATCTGAGCTAGAGGAAGAAGACTCATTCAGGGGGATTGTCTGGTCATGGGGTACTGTCTTAGCTTTCAACAAAGAGAAGGCTTTTTTGGAGTAATAGAGGGAGGTGAATTCGATACTTAGGTAGAATTCCCAACCCCGACAAGGGTAGAAAAAGGTGAATGAGGGGTAACAAGTTTGATAGATGCTATCTCATAGTTAAAAGGGATGGAGGAATTAAATGTCTCACCTAAAGGGTGCTTAGACTTCATGACTTGAGGAGTCATTTAAACCGGGGTTTCCTAATAAGTTCGGAGGAGGCCTGCAGCCTGGGTGACATTAATCTCCTCATCTAAACAAAGTACTACAACTTCAAGGAGAAGCCTTAAAGAGCGCCATAAGTGGTCATTGTCGGGGGAAGTTCTCTCTAGAAATTTTATGGCCTTCAAATATCCCTCATTAAGGATCTCATATTCCCTAATAAGTTCCTTAAATCTAAGGTCCACTTACTCATCTTTGGTGTTGTACTTATGGGACCCCTAGAATCCAAAGGATAAATTAAATGTGGTGCAATCTAAGTCGTTGGAAGAAGGTCCGAGTTTGACACCTACAGATATTTTGGCTTTGGGGGCCTTAAAAGAAATGGCCTTATGTTTGGGAGGCACGACTTAGTAGGCTGGCCTGTCAAAATGAACTTTTATGCTTTAGATACCACTTTTACCATAGTCATCGGGATAGGAGGAGGAGGAACTTCCAAATCTTGGATCCCCTCTAGTTCAGCGAAAAAGTAGTTGGCCTCACTTCCCTCTTTCCCTTCCATAAAATAATAAAGGGAATAATACACAGCCCTCTCAGGGTTATGGTAGGAAAGAGACTTCTGCACTTCTTCCCTTGTCCAGAATCATAGTTCCCTAGTACAGAAAACCCAAATGGGGATAGGAATGTCAATGCGAATGAGTGGATGCCACATGCTGTCGGGCATTTTATCCAATAGATCCTTACACTAGTCTGATGCATCTCTGGAGACTGCAAGCAAGGGAAGAAGTAAAATTCAATAATAACATAACTAAAGAAATAAGGAAACAAGTAAGGCAGATGAGGAAACTTTCCTGACAAGGTTTGCAAAGTCTCCACTGAAGAAGGAGACTGGTCTGGTCTAAGCAAAAAAAACTGTTATCTAACAGCCTTGATTTGTCATATAATGCCTTCCGCTCAAGCAGAGCCCTCAAGCGTAAGTAGTGATTCTCCATTAGCTTGTTAAGCCCCTTTAGGTCAGTGGGACAATCGGGGGCATTCAACTCTGTTCCCTTTTTAGGGCGTTAGAGGGCTCCATTAAACCCAAAGCCAGATTCTGGATGACCCCGCTCTGGAATAAAATTTATGAAAGTAATGGCTTCCTTCCATGGCTTCATCTTATCTGATTTTCCTGAAAAAAATCCTCTCTTATTTCGCTTGATAGGCATGTAAAGGCCAGGTACATCCGTGACCAGTTGAATCCTAAAAAACATATGGAACATGGTCGCCTTGACATCCAGACACCCTAAGGCATAGCAAAACACCTCGAAGTGGTGCATGTCTCAGATGGTGTTGGGAGTCACCATCAGTGAATTTAGCTTGAATCTCCTGAAGCACTCCATGAAAAAAGGAGATGGTAGGAACAGTAGACCATTCCTAAACTTCTCCAAAAATAGAACTTAGTGCCCATTGTCCTTGGGAAACTCCTTCTCTGCAAAGGTGTTGTACACCCTCTGGTCCGTCGCTAAAATTGCAAGGGTGAAGGGAGGTTAATGGAGGGTGTTGGTGTGATTACTCTTGAAGAAGGCCAGCCATCTGTTTGAAAAGGGGCTATATTATACTAATAATCGTACAGAACCTCCTTATAGTCCTCATCATTTATGAAGGAGTCCCTAGAAGGGGGAGCTCTTCTAGTCTTTTTGGTGGGCTCTAATTCCACCACTTCAGTCTCTATAGACTTAGTGGTTGTGATTTCCACATCCCTGCTCTTTCTTCTTCTCCTTACTTCTCTTTTCTTTTCTTTTCTGTAACAACTCTCAAGCACTAAGTTTAAAGGATTCTTTATAGGATCAGTAACTGAATTGAATGATGGAGGGCCATTGCTAGGCAACTAGCTTGGCCCTTTAATGTATCTTTTGTGATTAGAGGCCCAAAGATTCGAGCCCATTGCAGAAGAACTCGAGCTATCTTAGAGACTTAGTGTTATTGATTCAGACCCATCAATCTCAAACTTTTGAATTCTCAATTTTATCTTTACAATAAATAAAAAAACTATGATAAAATATCTATTTTAAAAATAAAAAATTAAAAAAATACTATATAAAATGAATAAAAAATAAATTAACTATTCCTCTAGATTAATTAGATAAAATTTTAATTTCTTCTACTTAAACTAATATGATAATTAATTTTTGTTATAACTAACATGATAATTTAGATAATAATATAAATTCATTTTAAAATTAAAAAAAAATAACCTTAAAATTTTTTTTACCAACAAAATCTCCTTAAAAATTAGGAGTGTAATAAAAGTCTAATATAATAAGGGTAAAGTCACAAGGTTGGAGATCAAACCAAATAAAATAAATATAAATATAACTCAAATTCAATATGAATAAGAATCAAGGCAGCAGTAAGAACAACGGTTTGCAGGCGAGAGGAGGAGGAATCCTTCATGACCATAGTGACAAGTTTGTCAAAGCTTTCTCCCTCAACATTGGGTCTTGTCCAGCACACATTGCGAAGTTGTGGGCAGTCTTACAAGGTCTCATTCTACCATGGGATGAAGGCTTTCGTGCTGTCAACCTTGATATCAATTCTTTATGGGTAGCAAATTGTTTCGAGATGATAAAGTCCCCTTGTGCTCAACTTCTAATCTCAATTCCATGTGCAGAAGTCTTTTGAGAAAATATTGTCATATTAAAGTCAGCCACATTTACAGAGAAGCAAACGACATTGCTAATTGTCTGGTGAGTCTAGTACTTCAGTATGACAGAGTAGTTTATTATGTGTTGCGTTATTTTTCATACTTGCAAGGGTGCTAGAGGAGAATTTCCTCAAATGTAAAAATTATGACTTCTAATCAAATGGTGTGGATTCTCAAACTCCTTTACCATAATTCCTTTGGATTTCACAAAATTTAGGGTGCAAATAAAAGTAAAACTTATGATTGGAGAATGCAAAGTTTTATATTGATTCTCTAGAAAATTGCTATTAAAGTAAATGAAAACACTGAGGAAGGCTGAAAATAGGCAATTACAGTAAAAGAAAATTTTAGCTTGATCAAAACTAGAATAAAACTAGAATTGTAAATTTGAAGTTAATAGCTGATTTGGTTATTGATTGATTGTTGTGTTTGTGTTGATAATTAGATTGTGTGTTGATGATGTCTGCCACTATTGTTTTTATATCTCTGAGAAACCACTTCCTCACCCAGTACATGAAAGTCCAATAGTCACTATGAGGAAGTTACCCTTACTATACATTACATGTCTTTGTTTGCAAGACTCTCATTCCAGAATTTTCTAATGATATGATGCTTAGTCACTAAAATGTGAGCTTCCCAAATGGAATTGATGATCTTTGGGCCATTTACCAACAACTAATTAATTTAATCAATTATTTTGGTCCTTTGATCTAAAAATTAACTAATTCAATTAATTTATATTTTCAAGCCTAAAATTCATTTAAGGCACAAACAATGCCCCCACATGTTGTAAGCTTGATCAAAAGCTTATAAACATGTAAAAATATGATTTTCAAACTCAATTTCTCCAATTGTGAGACCTAAAGTGTCTTACAGATCTTACGGCTCATGATGACAAATGGATTCATGTAGAGTGGGAACATAACCATCAAACCTGTTTGAACTAAGAGGAAAGTTTAAAAGAATAGACTTTGTGGACTTCAAAATTTTATGCCTCAGGTTTCTTAGAAAAAACTACTAGAAAACCCTTCCCAAGCAAAAAATCTCCATTTTCAAATTCAAATTCAGAATTCTTGTTAAATGCTAATTTTCAAAATAAACTCCAATTTAATTCTCCTTGTTCCTAAAAAGTTTATAAATTTCAAAAACCCTTAAAATCCCTTTCCGAAAATAAATTCACCATTTTCTAAAAATTTTCCCCATTCACCATAAAAAAAAAAAAAGAATTTTCCTTTTTTTCTCAACTCCTTCCTCCCCCTAATCAAAACTACTTCAACAAGGCCCATGGTTCTCGCCGACTAAGCCGAGATAGCAGCCAGAGCCATTGTCACTAACCGGTCATGCAACAGTAACAGTAAACTGACAAAGTGAGGGAAACATTGAAGCACGATGTGAGGCAATAGTTCTAGGCGTGTGACCCATCTCCAATCCACCGCCCGATGCCTTCCACCACTAGACCGATGCACTCTGCCACCACCGGACCATCGCTCGACTATTGAGAGGGCAGGAGCAGGCAGGCCCAGCAGCAGCAAGCACTGATGCGACTCGCAAGGCAGAAGAGGTTTTCTTTTGCATGTAAAGCTCCCACCGTTCTCTTCTGCCACTGAACCATCACCAACTACTAGTGGCGGATCACCACTCGACGCCACCAAAGTATGAACCAACAACACCAGCGGCGGCAACAAAAGAAAAAGTGAATGAGCAAGCAAAATTTAGGGCTCTTGGGGAAAATTCCTTAGAACGAAACCCAAACGGTTTCATTTTCAAATTTCGATTCAAAAACTTAAAAAAGGATTTTTTTTTCACAAGTGCATTCAATGAGAACTAGAGGTAATAATTTCAATTTGTTGAATTTTCTCTAGAATTTTTTCTTATGAGGAATTTGTCGAACTGACTGAGAAAATTGCTTGAATATGTGAATTTTGTTGAATTGTATTGAAAATTTCCTTATGCATAAGCAAATTTAGCAATTTGATGCTAAAATTGAGTTAAAAACTTGTCTTCCCTAGGAAATTTGATTTTGAATTTGTTGAACTTGCATCACTGTGTTGTTGAGATTTGGATTTCCCCAGGAAAAAAGCCATTGTGTTGTGTGTTGCTAGAAATTTACTAGGTATATTTGCACTGATACTTGCTAGATTTTTGTTGTTCATTTGATAGAAATAATTGAAACAGACTTGAATACTCCAGCTTCCTCAGGCAAAAACTGTCAGAATTCAGTTTTTCTCCTGAGGAGGCTCTAGAAATTTGAACTGGAAATTGGTACTTCCTCAGGAAAAAATGTCAATATTTCAAAATTTATTTTTGATAAATTGGTTTAAATATTATAGATTGACAGTTTCATCACAAATTCCTCATACTATTTCCAGTTTTGACAACAAAATTATAGCAACATTCCATACCATGTCATATTTCATGCAGCTTCAGGATATGGTTAGTATAACCACAAACATACTAAATTATCCTGATGCATTTGATTTTCATATGATATTTGATGTTTGACATGGGCCTTCTTCAGGAGAATTTAGCAATATTTGCCAAATTTAGTCCGATGTTGCATTTTTTTCATGAATCAATTATTGAATTAACTCACAGTGAATGAGAGTTTCATGATTTTAGAATTCTGATCTGATTCAAATCTTGATTTTAGTAGAAATGAGTTTCGAAGGAGGAACCATTAGTTCAAAGGCTCAAACAAACATTTAACTATTGAGCTTAGGAACCTTCAAACTCATATTGCTTGCTTGTTACCATGATTCTAACCTAGATTTCCTTGAACATATAGCATCACTTCCTCCCTTAGCACTTGTTGATATTCCTAATGACTTTGAGGTAAATTGGGTTTTTTTTTAAAGTAAGAATTCGTTCGTTTTCCCATGTGTGTACTTATACATACTTCCTCAACAAAATGTGAATATTAAGATAGTAAAAGGCACCAAAATCGAGTTTTGTCATCGATTTTTGGATATTAGGCAAGTATATTGCTTTTGACTCAATTTCCTCAGATGATTAGCATTTTCTGATCATAAATTTTCTTCCTTCTACAAGGGCTTTACTTATAAAAGTAATGACCCCCATACCATTACAGCCTCTTGCCATAAGGAGCGCACCTCTTCCTTACTTAGGACATCAAGATGAAATGATTTACCTTTCTGATGTAATAGCATCTGATACTAGAAAGTCATAGATAAAGCCTATTCTAGAATGGGTCTGGTGGGTTCATAGTTGAAGGAGTACTATGGCTATAAGTGGGAGCAACTAGGCACTCACAATTGACCGAGATGACTTTGAGGGATGTGCCTTATATGCCTGAGCTTTTTACCACAACCATGAGATTCTAGGCACCAAGCAGCAATACATTCATTTTTCCTATCGGGCATATGACTGTCTAGCTTGATATATTTGCTATTACTGGGCTTCCTATCCTGGGGAGGGACATAGTATGCTTGATTGATGAGAAACGTTTCTCTAAGATAGAGTTTACTTTAAGGACCTTTTGAGTCATATACTGATGCTGCTAAGAAGTATGCGATAAGAAAGGGACACCGACCTCTGAGGAACATGTTTCTTTCCTATGGGTATTACTGTACAGACACATTTTATGCCCTTCCTCAGGGAGACTCAATGATGAGTACGTACCTCTTTCACGGGGCTTGGACCATAGAGATCATTATGTATTAGGTACCATATTCTTAGGTAATTTATAGGCACAAATGAGAAGATGTGTAGAGTAGGACCCAATAAAGCACTTGAGTGGAAGCCTGCGGTTTCTTCAGTGTTGATTATTATCATATTTCCTAGAGTTGAGTGATTATACCTCTGAGCCATCTCTTTCTTCTACTTTTAACATTGGAATTCATTTGTTGAGATGCGAGAGCTATTGGGAACAGAAAGAGCTTAGGTCCTTCTTTACTCAACTAGAGAAAAGAGAAAAAGAAAAATCGTGCCCTTTCAGAGATTGCTATGATAAGCTAAGTTGGCTTGAGTTCTTTGAACCACTTTAAGATTTAATAGAGCAACAGATCTTCTATCGAGTGACCTCGCTAATTCCTTTCTTCAATGGTGCCAGTATGCTTTCAGCCCATGGGGTAGTTTGGCCTACACCACTTTAGGCTTTGAGTTCTATGTTCCTTTTCTTTGTGGCCACCAGTTTGGTTTCCTACCGGGTGTTCCTACTGATATTATAGTTGCCTCTATCATCCCTCTATATGGTATAGATCCAATAAAAGGCTCTAGGGATGACATATACAGGATTGAGCCAACACTGCATAGGCTCACTTTCCATGTGACTACAATGGAAGAGCATGATGTGAAAAATTATGTTCATTGGTGGAAGCCCCAACATGCAATCTTTATGGAGTTAGACCCAGAATCACTAGGTAAAAAATCTTTATCTTAACTTAAATTTTACCCAATTTGGTACTGATTCTTGTCTTTTTTTTATATTTACAGCTATGGCAGAAGAAGATAATGATGATATTTCCCCTCAAGTCTTTAAGGAAGAAGAAAAGAAAGATGCTACCAAAAATAAAAAAGGCCTTAGCTTCAAGTTCTAACAAAGGGAAGTAAGCCATGGTTCCTCAAAAGAGAAAGGCAGCACCAAAGCCAGGCGAAGCTCTAACACCTCCACCTCGAAGTAGAGCTTCTTTAAGACTAAAAGCCACTCACAAATCGAGTAAGAAGGCAAAACAAGAAGAGGTGGTAATAGTTAAAGATGTTGACAGCTTTGAGTAGTTTGAAGAAGAGGGTTTAGAGTAAGCCATTAGTTCCAATAAGTACTTTGATTTCTTCCATTGATTTTCAATATCATATATTGTTATTGCCTTGGGAAATTGCCTTTGTGATTTTTCTTTGCTTTGGGGAACAATTGATACAAGGGATGGAGAAGTCCATACACAGCCTTAGGACTCTTCTTCCTTCCATTGAGGAAGAAAACTCTTTTCTCCTGCAGAATGTGCCTATCCAGTAGAAAGAAAAGGAACCAACCCCTCCTCTTTCACCAGATGTTCAATCTCTTGTTATTCATCCTCATGCTATTGACGTTTGTTTGTCTTTACTTGTTGATGAATTTTCCCATTTTTACTACTTGTTTGACTTGTGTGTTGGGAATTGTGCTGTGATTTGTTTGAAAAAGATTCAGATATTTGGAAAGCTATGCCAAATGAGGACTTATCCTTAGATTTGAGATTTTGTGACACACCTTCCTCAATCTAGGAAGAAAATCTAGACACAACACACACTGAGGAAGAGATTACCAAAGCAAAAGATGCTTTGAAAGGCATTACTGCAAAATGAATTGGAGCATTGATAGGGACTCAGAGATCTAATATTTTAGAGAATCTTGGCATCCTAGAGAGAAGTACCAGATCAACAGTAGTGTCCTCAATTAAGGAGAAGATTATATAGAGCTTCACTCACCTTGATGAAGTTAGTTCCAAGAAAATGGAAATTTCAAATCACCTAACTCATTTCAACCAATAAAAGTTTGAATACAAAGAATAGTAAAAGGAAATAAAAAAGATGAGGGTCATGGGAGCTGAGGCCAAAGCTTCCTTAATTAAAAGCATACCTTGCTACCCTCGAGGAATAAGTAACCTCTATGAAGGCACAAAAGTTGAAATGTTGAGGATGAACAAGTTGATGAGCACCGAGCATTAGCAAGCATTAGAGAAAGCCAAGGCAATAACAAAGCTCTTATCTGATCAGAAAGAAGTTGTCCAAGCATGGAGGAAGCAAGAACAAGAAGCAGTAGAAAGTAAGCAAAAGTGTTATAAGGCTTGGAAAAGCCTTAAGAGATTTGACTTTGATGCAATTTGTTTTATGTTATCTATTTTGAATTACTAACACCTTTAACTTACTTATGCTTGATGGATGTATTATTCTGAACTTGTTTGGGAATTTTTCGATTTATTGTGACTTTGAACAAGTATTGATGAAGGCCTTGGGCCTAAGGAATCTGAATGAAAATGTACTAATGCCTTTTTGGAAATTGTTGATTTTCACATAATACCTTTCACAAAACATCACCATAGTCATGCATTTGCATAAGGAAATGGTAAAAATTCAGCAGAGATGTTGCTGAAATTCATTAAAAATCAACAGACATGTTGCCAAAATTTTATTAAAACATATTTTTGTTGATTTTTTTGAGGCAAATAAAACAAACATTATCCATATACTAAATAAACTTCATTTAATTATTTATAAAACTTACTAATATGAATGGGTATTTACTTTGGCAAAGAGGTCATTTACAATTATTCTTTTACTGTGGGAAAATATTTTTTTAGGTACTTACAATTGATGAACCTCTTGTGTGGCTCTCCATCCAAACTTTCCAACCTGTATGCATTGTCATCCAACACCTAATGCACTCTAAATAGCCCCTCCCAATTGGAAAACCACTTCCCTAGCTCTCTAGTTTTTATTCCAGGTGACAAAATAACTTTCCACAATAAGTCACCAGCCTCAAACTATTTCTTCCTAATTCTTTTGTTGTATAATCTGTAAACTTTCTTCTTTTGGATCACCATACATGTGAAGGCCCTTAACCGTTCTTCATCCACTTCCTTAAGCTCCATCAACATAGCTTAAGAAAACTCCTCAGGAGTTAAATCATTTTTCCTTGCTACCCTTAAAGATGAAACATAAACCTCTAGAGGCAAAATATCATCATGCCCAAAGGTAAGTGCAAAAGGACTTGCACCAGTTGCTTCTCTTTTTGAAGTTCGATATGCCTATAAAGTTTCTGATAATATTCTTAGCCAATCTCTAGGATTGTCCTTAAGCATCTTCTCCAATATGCCAATGATAATTTTATTTGAAGCCTAATACTGGCCAATTATACTTAGTTTTTGCTTCGTTTCTTAACCATTATCTTAGTCCAATTGCATTTAATCTATTTGTTTAAGTGTGTTTTTAGCTTATATCTACTTAATCATTTTATCCATAGCTAAATGGAGCAAAATGTCAAAAAAGGGAGCACAAACGGAGCCAAAACAGAGGGGAAATGGGGAATCAGGCACCTTACGAGCAATGGTCATGCCCATGAGGATTGCCCATGACCAAGCAGACAAAGGGAAATTTTGGTCCTGCAAGCAGCAAGTGGCTCATAGGCAATCTTCACACCTGTGAGCATTACTTGTGACCACTCTGCTGCTCACTATTTCTCAAAAGATTTCATAGGCAAAACTCATAGGCAGTATTCATGCCCGTGAGGATTGCCCGTGACCCCCGATTTTCCAACACTATAAAAGCCAGAAAGTTACAGAAAGAGGGGACTTTTTGACTAATTTGAGTTTTATTAGTTTAAAACCCTATGAGAGTTATTTTTTCTGAAAAAATGACATCAAGAGTCAAGGTTTAAGAGAGATTTCAAGTTCAAGATAAAGATACCATCAACCTTTCTTTCAGATTCAACAAGGATATCTAGGGTTTGGGTATAGATGTAAAGAGACCATATGGGTTTCTTAACTCTTTTCTCTTTCCCTTATATTTTATGTTGTAATCTTATGGTAGTTATGTACTAAACTCATTTAGTCTACCTAGATTAGATGAGTATTTGACATTTGTATGGATTAATTAACTATTTTCATTAATGAATGTTTAGGGTTTTCTTCAAGTATTGATTTTGATTAAAATTTCTACACTTTTCATCTTCAATGCATACTTGTTGATGATTATTGTTACCTATTCTTTGCTAGAGATAGAAAGTTTAGGTTTTAAACACTCAAAATAATTTGGGTTTACTGTGCTTGCTAGAGATAAAAGTATGGACTCATAGGGT
>CAOJBK013811734.1:0-18810 GCA_948294925.1 Codiaeum variegatum
GCACCTCTATTTCTTATCGAGCCTCCTGTTACACAATAGGGTGAATTAAAAGTTCCTCATCCTCATTCTTAATAAAGGGTAGAATATCATTCAGAAACTAAACTTTGCTTTGACTCCACTTTGAATAGGCAACAAACAAAATCTGATCTTGATAGGAGTTCATTCCTTCGTCAATACCCTCAATGGTGGACTTATGCTCTCCTTCAACTTCTCCGCCTTAAATTTTTTGCCCTCAATTTCCTATCTCAGTAGTTGAGCCTCCTTGTGAGATGTCTTAAGGTTCTTCTCGACCTCTTCTTTCTCGATGGAATGCTTTTAAGAGGCAGTAGATGCATCCTTTAAACTATTTTTGTGAAACTCAAGTTATTGTTCTAAGAGTCCCACCCTTTCTTGAATAGATTAGAATTCCACATCTCTTTCCTTGGACTCCTTTTTAGGATGACATATCAACCATGTAGATGTTACATGAAGCTGCTAGTCTGAAATAAGGAAAAATTAAGGGACATTGGTACCTATAAAAATAAGAAAGCAATTTGTAAAGTGAAAGTACCATTTGGGAATGCTAGAAGGCTAGATCGAAACACTGAGCATCTATTAGATGTGACATATAATTTGTGTCCTTAGAAAGAAGTAGAGATTCTGCTATAAAGTGTGTGATCCTAGGGTCGGTAAGGCTGGAATCACTACCAAACCATTCCATGATGATGTCGCATAGCCCCAGTTTTTTGTTATAAGGATCTTCGGTCCTTTGCCTCTCTCAGAAGAAGAATCCACTTCTGAGTTAGGACACTTTGAAGTGAAAACTCATTAGATGCGCTCTTTTCCTTTACAATTTTTGAGCTTTGAGCCTCGGTAGTATAGGGGCTCATAGCACATAAAGCACCATAGGTCGAAGGAGGAGGTTGAGGTGTAGATTTTTATGCTTGAGATTTTGATGCTTGCATCTCTCGACTCTTCCTAAAAAATACTTCATTCTTGGCTTTCTTCATTGTGACATAACAAATGAAGCTTTGAGTTAAAAATCAAAGGAAAGAAAGAAAAGAAAAAGTTATGGTAATTACATGGGTTCGTATTTAAAAGATTTCCTTCAAAGTGCTTAACCTCCCCTTTGAACTAGGAATTTTAGAATATTTACATCTTTCATGGGCTTTATCTCATTATTGAAGTCATAGAAAATGACTCCATTTATCACCTTGGATGCTTGGAATAGCCTTATCCTCTCCTATTCAATATAATAGAGCTTATGTAATTGCCTTTTTGGTTGTAATTTTGGATCATAGTTCCAATCCTGAATGGTAGTGTCCAAGCTCAGATGGTGGATGAGGAAGAACCTTTCCTTACAATTCTTTTTCCTGACTTTTAAAGTCTTGGGAAGCTCAAAAACCTTTTTGCCCTTGGCTTGATGGTGTCCTTCATATTTTGATGATTCCAAAACCATTTGTCTAGTTTATTAGATTAATGTGTTATGAAGTTTAAAGAACACATCTTAATGATTTAAGAGTATAAAATGAGCATTTGGTTCATCGAAATCTTTAAAGGACTTAATGTGTATACCTAAACACTTTGATTCAACTAACAAATACTTTTAGATGTAAAGTGTTTTTGCTTTGCAGGAATACAGGCATACGCCCGTATGGAAAGCATCCATACGGTCGTATGGAATTTTGCATGCGATAGTATAGAGAAAAGTCTATATGCCCATATTCTAGTATAGAGAAGAATTAGAATTTAGGGCAAATTCCATACGCTCGCATAGGTTGGACACCATATGCCCATATCGACCCCAGTGGCTATATTTATTTCAAACTCACCTAATGCATATGCTCGTATGGAGGAAGGCCTATACTCCAGTATGGTGATGTCTGATAGTTTTTTTATTTGTTGGTGATGATGCAATCTATAATTTTTGAACATTAAAGGCACCATTTTAGCTCCAAGAAGGCTAAGGTATATAAAGCAACTTCATAAACAAAGTCAACATACGTTAAGAACTATTCCATTGCTTTTGTAAACATTTTCTCTTGGTTTCTTAGCCTAGATTGCTCATAGTCATTTATTTTCTTAAACTCTTGAATCTTCATTGTTATCTTTTAAGTTTAAGAAAACTTTATCTATGATTCCTTATTATATATCATTAACCTAACTTTGTAATCAAGTCTTTTGACTTGTATTTCTTATAATCACTTTAAAAACCTTGTAATTGGATTTGTAAGCTCCAATGTTATATTTGGGCAAAATCCTGAAGAACTAGAAATTTAGAGGTTTCAATTAATCTAGTGGAACCTCGATTGATTGATTAAGAGAGTGGATGTAGGAGAAGGAGTCTTTGAACCACTATAAAAACTATACAATTTCTTCTCTCTCTCTTTTATTTATTGTTCTTTATATATTGCTTTATATTTGTTTGTTATTGTGATTAGAAACTAACTTTTTTCATAAACTCTAGTACATTAAACCTTAACATTGTGTTATTGCTTGCTTTCACTTTAAAATAGTTTTAAAAGTTTAAAATTGGTATCTTTGATTGAAAAATCTAAGAAAAGTTTCAAAACATCAATTCCCCTTTGGTGTCTATTGTTGGGACAATAATTAGTATCAGAGCCATGCTTTCCTTTCTTGTTAAAATCTTATGATTTTGAAAGCTAACGATCAATAATGGTAGGTGTTAATGATTCTAGCAAAACTCCATTCTAAGAAGGTAATTGCTCTACTAGACCACCTCTATTTTACGGCACCAATTACAACCATTTGAAGGTTCCCATGATATTCCATATTCATTCAAAAGGCTATGATATATGGGAGATTATAGAGAATGGTCCTTATGTTACAAAGGATAATAAAAGAGAATTGATTGATCTTAAAGATTGGATGAAAGATATCAAGAAGAAAGTCTAAAGAAATAATAAGGCAATTGATCTCTTATTTTTTGCCTTGAATGAAACCAAGTTCAATAGAGTTTCGTCTTGCAATTCTGCTAAGGAGATATGAGACATTCTCAAAGACACACATGAAGGAGCAAGAAAATTGAAATCCTCAAAGCTTATAATGCTCTCTGCTAGCTATGGGAATTTTAAGTTTGTAAAGAATGAAAGTATTTCAATATACAAGATTCACTACTATAGTGAATGAGCTCAAGGGACTTGGAAGAAATTTCAACAATAAAGACATGGTAGTTAAGATGATTAGATGCCTTCTGGCCGAATTTGACTACAAAATGGATTCTATTGAGACTTCATCAGATTTTGATGACATGGCCATAGATAATCTCATTGGTACTCCTAGTGCTTCCACCAAAAAGGAGAAAGCTCTTGCACTTAAGGTCACTCACAAGGAGAAACACACTAAGAAGGAAGCTTCAAGTGATGAGAGTGATGATGAGGAGATGGAAGAGCTCATACAATGCCAAGAAAGGCAAGGAGAAGAAGAGCTCACATAAGAGCAAAAATAAAGCATTTGTCATTTTAAGTGGAAGCGATGATTTTAGTGATGATGACTCATCTTATTGAGATGAGGAGGCAAACTTGTGATTGATAACACAAGATAATAGCATTGAAGGAGATGATAAGGCTATTATTAAATCTAAGAAAGAAATATGGGTGATTGATAGTGGTTGCTCCAAGCAAATGACCAGAGATAAGAAAAAGTTTCTCTAGTTTGAAGAGAAAGATAGAGGAAATGTAAACTTTAGTGTCAACTCCAAAGGTAAATTTTGTGGAGTTAGCACAATAGGTAATGATGACTTTACCATTTCCAAAGTTCTCATTGTGCATAATTTGAGGCATAATTTGCTTAGTGATAGTAAATTATGTGATAAAGGTTATAGAGTTTGCTTTGATTATAACATTTATGAAGTCATTGATATCAAAACAAACAAAATTTCTTTATTGGTTATCGCAAGGGCAACATGTACATGGTGGACTTGAGCAATTAATAAACCAACCATCTTTATTTATTTTCCTCAAAAGATGAGGGTCCTACTTTATAACATAAGAGACTAGGTCATGCAAGTATGTATATTCTATCAAAACTTTCAAGAAAAGATTTGGTAAAAGGTTTATCTAAAATTATTTTTAAAAATGAAAGTGTTTGTGATGCATGTACTAAGGGTAAGAACTCTACAAGTTCTTTTAAACCCAAAAATGTGATTTCAACTTCTAGACCATTGTAACTTTTACATCTTGACTTGTTTGATCCAACTAGAACATCTAGCCTTGGCGGTAAACATTATTATTTGATTGTTGTTTATGACTATTCACAATTTACATGGGTGCTATTTCTTACACATAAAATTAATGCATTTGGTGCATTCATGCAATTTTTCAAAATAAAAAAAGGGTATGCCATCCCATGCATTAGAAGTGATCATGATACCGAATTTAAAATTTTTTATTTTGAAAAATATTGCATTGAGCATAGTTTTTCCACACCTAGGACTCCTCAACAAAATGGTGTTATTGAAAGGAGGAATATATCATTGGTAGAGATGACTAGGTTGTGAAAATGATTTGCATAAATATTTTTGGGGTGAAGCTGTTAACACTTCTTACTACATCATTAATAGGGCTATGATTAGACCCATACTAAACAAGACCCCTTATGAGTTATGGAAAGGTAAAAATCCCAACGTTTCATGTTTTCATACATTTGGTTGCAAGTGTTATATGCATAATAATGGTAAGGATAACTTAGAAAATTTTGATGTTAAATTAGGTGAGGCAATTTTCCTTGGTTATTCTAATCATTTTAAAGCTTATAGGGTCTTCAACAAGAGAACACTCTTAGTTGAAAATCAATTCATGTTATATTTAATTAATTTACTTCTAATTGTGTAGCAAGGAATGATGACAATGTTGAAGCAATAGAGAACATGATAGATGATTTTACCCTTGAAAGTAAAGAGCAAGAGCAACCAAAGCAAGGTGTCGAGGCTAAGAGTCAAGGAAAGGTGACACCTACATTTAATGAGATAGATGCATAACCTAGTATGGATATACAAGCCATTCCTCAAGAAAGGGAGATTCCACATCCAATGTTGAGAAATGAAGTCAAAGATTCTCAAATAATTGGTGATTTAACTCAATGAGTGAGGACAATATCTCAAATCCATAATACTTGTGGGTATATGGCATTCTTGTCCTTGGTGGAACCCAAAGGTGTGGATGAAGCAATAAAATATGAGCATTAGAACTAGCCATGCAAGAGGAGCTCAATCAATTTTAAAGGAGCCAAGTGTGGACCTTACTACCAAGACCAAAGTACCATCCCATCATTATAACAATGTGGGTCTTCTAAAACAAGCTAGATGAATCCGGAACTGTGGTAAGAAATAAAGCTTGATTAGTAGTTAATGGGTATTCCTAAGAAAAAGGTATTGATTTCGATGAAACATACACTCACGTAGCTATATTATAAGACATTAGAATGTTACTTACATTAAAAATTTAATTTCAAATGGATGTCAAAAGTGCATTTTAAAATGGTTTTATTCAAGAAGAGGTTTATGTTGAACAACTTCCCAGTTTTGGACATCATAAGTTTCCAAACCATGTTTTCAAACTTAAAAAGGCCTTATATGGTTTAAAACAAGCTTCTAGAGTTTACTATGAGAGGTTGAGCAACTTTTTGATAGAAAAAGGTTTTACAAAAGGCAAGGTTGACGCCACACTTTTTATCAAAAACCAAAAGCAAGACACTTTAATTGTTCAAATGTATGTTGATGATATCATATTCAGTGCTATTAATGAATCGCTTTGTGAGGAGTTTTCTAAATGTATGCAAGGTGAATTCGAAATGAGCATAATAAAAGAGTTGAACTTCTTTTTGGGCTTTCAAATCAAACAACTTGAGCATGGCACTCTAATTCATCAAACAAAGTATGCTAAAGAGTTGCTCAAGAAGTTCGATATGGATGAAGAAAAGCCCCACAACATTCTTATGAGACTGCGATTAAGATGGAACTGAACGCTGAAGGTAATTTCATATAATATAAATGTTATAAGAGCATGATAGGTTCACTATTATACTTGACTGCAACTAGGCCTGACATTCTCTTTAGTGTATACATGTGTGCTAAGTTCCAATCAAATCCTAAAGAAACCCATCTCGCATCTGTCAAAAGAATCCTAAGGTACCTAGTAGATACACTAAAATTTTTGGATTGTGGTATCCAAAATGTCCATCTTTTGATTTAGTTAGCTATTCGGATGTGGATTTTGGTAGATGTAAACTTGATAGTAAAAGTACAAGTGGCATTTATCAATTTCTTAGTGGCAAGCTTATCTCATGGTTTTCTAAAAAAGCAAAATTCAGTTATATTATCAACCGTGGAAGTGGAGTATGTGGCAGTTGTGTGTTATTGCACTCAACTTCTTTGGATGAAAATGTAACTTGAGGATTATAGCATGGCATTACATTGCATACCCATAAAATGTGGCAACACTAGTGCCATAAATTTGTCCAAAAACCTTAAACATCATTCTAAGACAAAGCACGTAGACATTAAACATCATTTTCTTAAAGATAATGCATCCAAAAGTCATATTGCACTGGAATTTGTTGATACAAAGCAATAATTGGCAGACATCTTCACCAAACCATATGGTAAGGAGGCATTCTACTATATTTGAAGAGAAATATGCATGATTGATGCCTCTCATGTATCATTTGACCTTAAACCTCCTATTTTGATGAGTTAGTATGTCCATATTTTAATGAACGTGTGCCTCTTTGATGTTATGATGTGATTATATGCTTGGCCTGCTTTATGTGTTGTAATGTGAATGAACTTAAAAGGAATTTGGTTCAATTTTATTAAATCAATTCATTTTAAGATAGATCAAATTTATTGCCATGATTGTGTTGGAGTATAAACATATCATTTACGCCACAATTATTTTTGAAAAACTTCAAATCTTTTGAACCAAAAGGCTTTGCAGTCCATACGCCCGTATGATTTCTGACCATACATTTGTATGCACTTGGTCATATGCATGTATGCCCTTAAATCATATGCCCGATAGAACTGGGCTAATTTTTCAAAATTTCCTTTGTACTAGCATACATCCTTATGCTATGCAACATATAGGCACTATATAAGTGTTTTAAACATAATTTTTCCAATTCTTCCTAAACTTTAAAATCCCTTTTGTTGCTGATAGCCTCCATATGCTCCTCAAACCCTTTTTTTGGCAAAATTGAAACATTTTAGTGAGCTTAATTCTTATTTTTTAACATCAAATTTGTGATTTTCATCACTTTTTGACCTTAAAACCCCTAATTTCCCGATTTGTTCAAAAACCCTAATTTTCAAATTCCTCAAATTTCTTTAAAAATTCCTTATTGGGTGCTCTATTCTACAATATAATGAGTTCAAGACCACAAAGGAAAAGTGCTAAGAGAGGTAGAGGCAACCCGGATGCACCAAGTTCTTCAAGGGTGGGTACTAAATGCTCTAGGTGATAGAGGGATGCTCCTACACGTCCATTGGCTACGGTAAATCTTTGACCCCATGACTTTTGACTTGTATCTAGTGAAACATGGGCCAGTGATAAGTGAGTTAAACTTATTACTCTTGGAACCCCTGCTGTTTATACACCTTTAGATTTAGATGCTCTTATGAATTTGGGTGTTGAAAAGGATGTTAAGAAATTTCATGAAGTAATTTTTCCCACATGGCAATGCCCAATCACACCTAACCCAAGATTTTTTTTCTCCACTTTAAAAATTGATGATGATGATGATGATGATGATGATGATAGGGGTTTCAAATACAAAATTAGAGGAACTGAGTACCATACTTCAGCTAATGAACTTGGCCAATATTTGGGTATTTATGGTAATGAAGGGGTGATTGGTTGGCCTTATGATTGGCAAGGCAATGAGATTTGGAAGCAAATTATGAATGGGCTTAGCTTGACTAAGAAAACAAATGTAAAAGCTTCTAAAATCACAAGTGTTTGGCTTCGAATGGCTCATAAGATCCTATTGACTTCCCTCCTTTGCAAAGAAAACCATAGTAAAATTACTAGGGTTGAGAATTTTCCATGTGAACATATGCTGAAAAATAAAAAGGCCAATGGAGCCATGTATCTCATATATGTGAAGGAAAGGTTACGAGTCGCACAGCGGAAGCAAAAATTCACGAATTGGGAAGAATCAATTTTTTGTTTTTAAAACTTTTGTAAATTTTTGTTTTGTGTTAAAACTCTTTTAACATAGATGGTTTAGTCATTTATCAAACTCTCTGATAAATGTCTAAACCTAGGTTTGGACCCATAACTTAAATCAAAGATATAATTACCAATTATTGTGCAAAACACAAATTAAACCAAGGAAGTTTTAGAAGTATGAAATACTCTAAGTCCCTCCTTTGTTAAGCTCCTCAAGTGTGAAGCCTCTAGCTTAAATCACAATGAAGATTTTCCAAAGCTTGATCCCCACTTCTCTTCAAGAAACTCGAACTAGCTCTCTTTGGTTGCCCAAACTTATGGTTCTTTCTTCTTTACTTGAGAACTTGAGATGAGGGATTGATTTTGGACTCTCCACACACTTTTTTCTCAAAGGAAATAGAAGAAGAGTTTATGGTTGAAGAACTCTTCTTCAAAGATAAATTCCCTCTCACTATTTTGGTGTGGTGTTTGAAAATTTCTTTCTCTAACACTTAGAGTTTCTCTCACTAACTCTTAGGAGAAAACCAAAGGAGGAAGATAATGAATAGTTTCACTCTTTCTTGTGTTAGGGAAAAGATGATCACCTAACATCTTATATATTTATACTTATCCTAACCTTTTCCTTAAATTATGAAAAGGAATGGGAGAAAGATGGGTTGCTTGTTCTAGTTGATAATTGACTATGTAACTAGTCAGTTAGTCAACTAGATTAAGCACATAATTAGTAGGAATCACTTTAACCTTTGATTAACCACATCTAATGTGTATTAACCTTACATCTCATGTCAAACTTAATTATTTTATATGTTTGTCCAAAACCATTTCAATTAGTCAACCTTATTTGTATCTCATACAAAATATGACATAATTGAATTAATCCATTTATGAATTAAACTTCAAGACATACAAGGGTCTTTGTAAATTTAATTAAAAGTTTAATTCAATTATTATTAATAATTAATTAAACTCTTTAATTAATTATCATTGATAATATATTTCTAAGCTATGGGAATTGCATTATGGTGTGTGACTTACTAGGTTCATGTTCTAATTACCAATGGGATAAAGAAAACTCTTTTCTTTCCTCCAAGTGTGTAATCCCCATTTTACACTTAGTCTCATAAGTCGTGAGTGACGCCTAGCATAACATATCACGACTACCTAATTAGAAATGAATGTTGATAATTATATCATTGACATTGTATGGACCTCTCGATCATAATTACCATGCACTCAAATCCCTTCATTATGGATTTTCAATCTTAGCTGGGGTTATGATATAGTCAAACCATATATGCCATATCATATGACTGCTATCCGGTTCTAATTCTTGATAAGTTGATTCCTACTAGAAACTTTTTCTAGTGAATCTTAACTACCTTAGCTAAGGATTTAAATATCAAGAATAAGTAGAAGCCTTATGATTCCTTCCTTGTTTACCTAAGTTAATTAATCCTTTCTTGGAGATCACTTATCTCAACATATCACTGATTATGGCCACCACATATCATATATCAATACTTGGATAGCATTGGTATGTAAGTAGTAATAAACCATAGCCACCAATATGCTAGATAACATGTCACCTCAAGTCTAAGGATTATATGCACAGTTATGATCTAGATGATAAGATATTGACTAGTGGATAAAACTCATGTATCTATCATCTAACGCCAATGTTCAACTTATTCATTACATGAGTATGTCTACTTATTTTCATGACATCTCATTTCTATTACTAAGACAACATCAACTAATTTTTGTATTTCTGCCCCCAAACACTTTCATTCTAATGAGATAAGAAATCATGTTGAAGTTGAAGGTAGTCCAAAGAGGAAGACTCCAAATGATCAAGTTGTCTAGTCTCTACAACAATATTAAGAGTAATAATTGCCCTATCAATCTAAGCAATAGAATTTTCCATATGACTAAAAGTGTCTCAATTCTAAACTGATAAAAAATTCATGAGTTTTGAAAGCTTTTGGTCCATAGATAAAAAAGATGGTAGAAATTTCCAAAAATCACCAATAAGACTACAAAAAAAAAAGGATCAACTCACCTAGCATTAATAGACCGAAAGAGCCTAGGACCATGAGAAATGTCAAAGTCAAACATCTATAGGGTGTTGTGATCTGAAGATCCTCTTAGCAAGCATAAGAGGTGCATGTGAAGCAAGGAGCTAAGCCACGAGGTTAAAATTAAAGCCCTATAAATGCAACTCATGCTCTTGCTACTTCTCCATGTAAAGCAAGAACCCTGAAGATCAACATGAATTAAATGACAAAAAGAAATAAAGTTGATAAAGGTATGAGTAACAATAGTAATGAAAGAAGATGGTAGACGGTCATGAATATTGCACACTTAGTTAAAATCACCAATCACTAAAATGGGAAAGGAAACTTTACTCAAAATAAAGTTGTGGAGGTATTGCCAAAGAATAAGCTGTTTCGAGCTGGAACAAGGACCATAAACTACAATAATAACACATTGGAATCTAATAACAATGAAAATTCCCTCCGCTACAATCCAAGACTGATTTACATTATTCAATTTACAATGAGAAAACACTATAATTAAAGTCTAAGAGGATACCATATGATTCTGTTATTGGAAGGGCTTAGAAGCCAATTATTATTATTCATTCCCCAAACTTTTATGAATAGTGAAGATGGACAAAGTGGAAGGGCTTAGAAGCCAATGTCAACTTTATGCCAAGAAACAAACTTATGAAGGAGATTAAGCTTTCTGAAGTGGCCAATACCTCTCAAATTCCAAGCCACAATACAAACCATGATGAGCAACTATGAAAGGAAGTCAAAGGAGGTGAAGAATTTAAACATGTTTAGCACCTTGAAGAATCGTATCATTGGAGAGCCTTAATGACCTGCTCATCTTAAGATTTAAAAATAAAACTCATTTTTAGCCCAAATGGAGAGTAGTTTATGCCTCATTCCATGCATAAAAAATAGGACAGTTAGAAGTGCCCATACTAGTATGATCATTATCACAAATCAAGAGAGCAATTAAATGAGCTTGATGACCATAAGAACTACAAGCAACCTCAACAAGAGCTAATGGTGAACCAGCATTGAACATGTGAAGCCGAGTATTACTCTTAGCAATGATGTTATATGTGGCTGTGGAAAAATTCATTTTTTTTCTCCCCTATCCTTTCCTAAAATTTCTTAGTCTAATCAAGTGAAAAACCTTAGGCTTTTGTATCATCTCTTCCATAGATAAAAAAAATATAAGTCATGGTTGTTTGGCTCGTGACAACATTTGAGGCAATATTGGAAAAGGAAACAATGTCATTAGCATGAGCAATGCAATCATTAGAATTCGAAAGAGCAGTAGAAATAGGAGGAGGGTTGGGTACAATTACCTCTCAACAAACAATATAAGGAATGTTAGCATGTTCATGAAAAACATACTCTGTAACGTGATAAGAACCACCTCCTTGCTCGACTTGCTAAACAAATGTTATTATTGAACTATAATGACTGAAATGGGAAGGAACAAGTCACTAGGACTCTCAAACTTGTCAAGGTTCAGTTGCCATAGTTGTACACTAGGAGACATGTCAATAAAAAGCATAGTTTTAACATCAGATATGTGAACAGTAACAACATTGGTGCCTTACTGGTGCATAAAAACAAATGAGGAAATATATGTGTTCTCAGAGTAAGTATTAATAATAGAGAGGGAGTCATCATAAAAGAAAGGTTCCCATTGATCTTTAAAAGCATGAATATGCAGTAACGTATCAATGAAGGAAATCTTGAGAGACTTATTAATATGAGTCATAAAAGTTATTCCAATAAGAATGCTAGAAACATTGAATCGCATTCTCCCCTATATTATATGATCAAGCTCCAAAAATTCAACAAAATATTTAGCAAGCCAAATAAAAAAAATCCATTTTACATAAATTGAGAGGAATACCATGGAGTTGTAGCTAGATAAAGTGATGCAAGGGAATAAATTCAACTTATATGGTTGCACTTAAATGAACCATCTCCCCAGAAGTGCAATTGCAGATTTCCTATAAGCTTCCTTTTTTTCCACAAAATGAAAGGTTAACAATGAAGTACAACCTTCCATCATTGTGAATATGATAGAGTCAGGTCCTTTGCTCAAAAGAGTGTCCTGAATATAGAAGACAAGTTTAGGATCTTTAAGATAAGCAACTAAAGATCAATTGAGCCAATCATCCGCGGAGCCATCGCCTGAGTATTGGCCATTAATAGAAACTTGTTTAGGTTGAGGATGTTCATTACATATCACCTCTACAAAGGTGTGTTTGTTAAGCATTTTGTTCCAATCAACAGTGAGCTTGTAGGGTGCAGGTGGAGGGAGGTTGTTTTGGCATGCATTTAAGAGCCATGATTAGAGTGGAATCTAAGACAAATAAAGAAAGAGAACTCCCCAAATAATTTCAAATTTTTGATGGTAACAACATTGATGAAACATAGAACAACTTTACAATTTCTTATAGAATTTAAGCGTACAACTGCAAAACGTTTATTATTAGAATTCCTTTTGTGAGGTACAAAAACTTCTTCGATCTCCCAACATTTGGAGAGGAGATTGAAGAGAGATTTAGCATTTCAGTCATTGGGGAAATTCTCCATATATAGGACTATGTCAATTTCAGGTGGTCTGGTTTGTCAGCGATGACGGGGTTAATCATCATATCATTGGAGTAGTCTAGGGTTAAGGGTAGGGTTAGGTTTCATGGTTACAAGTTGGGTTGGGTGGGGTGGGATTAGAGTTCCTCTTATGATGTCTTTTTTATGGTTTTAGTTAAATCTATTCATACATATAAATTATGAAAGGAGTGTCTCATGTTCCAAGTAAAATATTCAATTCTACTTAATTTCTCTCTTATTGCCTAAACCTAGGGTTTTTATTTTTTATTTTTTTAAAAAAAATCAATTTTTTTTCTATTTATTGTATGAATGTAAAATTTGATTTTTTTTTTGGGTTGTTTATCAAACTGAACAATAAAAAAGTTTGATTTCAGTAAAATAGAATCACATATCACTTTTAAAATACGAAATCTCCTTGAGAATAATTACCTTATATTTATTTGCATATATTTAGCATATCATGTTAAATAATATATTGTGATTTTTTTAATTATGTTTTGTAATATTGACTAATTAAAAAGTATTCTAATTGTAATTTTTTATGGACCTGACACTGTCCATAGGCTCAGCCAGCCCAACCAACAAACAAATTGCTCTCTCTCTCTTCCAATTTTGTTATTGTTCTTTTTTAGAGTGATATTTTTCTTGGTTTAGAATAGCTTGCAAATAGCAACCTATTTTTAACCTTTGACAACTCTTTGTGCCTCTACCATGCAAATTAAGTTCTCTAATAAATGTGATATTTTGGTTGCCTTAGCGGTGTTATGTAAAAAAATTTTATTATCTCTTGATTTGTTATAGATTTAGATTTTTTGTTCAACAAAGTTTTTTTGTTTGTGTCTAATAAAGTTAAGTCATTGTGAATTGTAGTTGAGCAAATTGGGTGAGCTGGTGCTTGTCAAGAAACTATCATCCTACTCTGTAGTTTTGAAATAAAATTATTTAGAAAGGTGAAAGGAGTACTATTAATACATTGATATTTTATCCAAAGAGTTGTTGTAATTATGCAAGCTAAAAGCTCGAGAGTTTGGCCATATGAATATGATGAGGACACTTGCTAAAACATATTGGATTAGTATAATTTTCCTTAAAGTCATTAGATTAAGATTTCTTTTATTTTTCTTTTATAATTATAATTTCTTAAACTAATAGGTTCAGGATTATTTGTTATTTTCTTTTTATAATTGTAATTTCTCATTAGTTTTAGATTAGAATTACGTAAATTCTATAAATAGGCTATTTTATGGCATTATAAAATCATATTCATCAATTATTCATTAATCTAAATCTTAGCAATTTGCTAAATTATCTTTTTGAGATTCTTTGAGTTTCTAGTTTTGAAACTTATTTTCAAAGGTTTGTTCTTATGACGCTCCTTCACATTACACATTGCGTTCGACGGTATTAGAGCAGGAATTCACCCAATCAGATGGCTTGTGATAGTGGTGGTAACTGACCCATGATGGAGTTTAGGGATTAATGACTGTTTGGAGAGCAATTGAAGAACATAAAACTTCAACTCGTAATATTGGACAACAGTTGACAGAAATTGCTAGATAGCTACGTAATTTATTGCGAGAAGGTGTTCAAAGGAATATGAATAATGCATTAAATCAGGCTGAAGGAGGTAGCCATAGTAGACCAATCGTTGAATTGATTTTCTAAATAAATAGGAGACCTATTAAAGCTCACAATCAATATATTCAGAAAGGAATTCCTAATCTTAGAGATATTTCTTATTTGGCAAAACTATTAATTATACTCCTAATTATTCGTGATTTATCAAATCTACCCCATATTAAAATAATTTTCAATTTGATCATCCAACTTTATATTTTATTACAAATCTGCCACAAGATCCAAAATGACGTCGTTTTCTGATGACGATGTCGTTTGTCTTTTCGCAATATCAATCAACCAACTCGTTAGACTAACCCAAAATGGCGTCATTTTGAGTTATGTGGTGGATTTATAAAAAATTAAAAATTTTGATAGTCAAATTGAAAATTATTTTAGTAAGGGGTAGATTTGATAAATTATGAATAGTTTTGGGTATAATTGATGGTTTTGCCTTCTTATTTTGATGGTGATTTTTATGAGAAAAATTTTATGATGTGGTTATTTGATTTGGAGATATATTTTGATTATCATAATATTCATAGAATAGAAAGGGTTATAATTACTTTAATGAAACTAATAGATGGTGCTTTGAAATGGTAGATTTATTATCAAAAAATATATGGTAAAATTTGATCTTAGACAAAGATGAGGAATTTATTAGTTGATGAATTTTATATTGGTTGTTACATATTGTGTGAATTAAATAAAAAGATATAAAAATATTATAGGAAGTTTGAGAATTTTTCTCATATCAATTACATAAATGTTTCTAAGAAAAATTATATTCATCATAAAATTGGAATTTATCAAGAGAGTTGTGATAAGATTCAACCCAAGAAGAGTGAGATCTCTACTAGTGAACCAATTGAATTTGGGAGTTGGAATTTTATTAATAATCAAGTTTATTTAATGGTTGAGACTTTTAAAGTTGATAATAATGATCAAGAACTTAAAGTTAAGGAAGAAGATTCGGAAAATCTACAAGTTGAAGCAATCACCATGATAGAGATCATGATGTTGACCTTAATCAAGAAGGTTGGACTCCTAAAGAATCCCAAGACACATTGTATGGAATTGGAGGACCCATGAAGCCAAAAGAATGAAAGAGACTTTGTGGCTTAATAAGGGAAATGCAAGACAAAGAAGATGTTCAAGAAATAAGCAAGACTACACCAAAGATAATTACTTATCTTCTTGTGGAAAACACCATTCAAATGACTTAGGGTGTTGGTCAGGCTTAAGAGACTTAATTGGATAACTTTTAGGGCTATTTTAGTAATTATTCTGTTTTAATAAGATTATGTTCGAAATTGCACTAAATTGGACTTATTTTAGAAATACTTATCTATTTTTTAGTACTTTAAATCTAGTATGTTTTGAATTAATGTGACTCTTTCTATTCTAGGAGGGATGTTCCAAATGCCTAGGAAATATAAATTGATCTAGGAAGTTTAAGTAACCTTTCCCATTCTTAAAGGGTTGTTACAAGTATAAAAATAAACTAAATTTTATATTTTGGATATATAATGATTATCAAATGAAATTCTAAATTTCCTTTCACTTTTGTGAAGAATTCTTCTTGGTTCTTTGCTAAGAACTCAAATTTGGACTTATCAACGCAACTTATGGTGTCCAACCCCTTTGATAGCTTTGGTTCTCTTTAACAAAGTTTGAATTGCGTCAATCTCCTTAAACTTGATAGGTTTGGTTCTCTTTGGCAATGTTTGAATTGGGTCAAGTTCCTAAAATTATTAGCTCTGGTTCTCTCTGGCAAGGTTCGAATTGGGTTAATCTCTTGACTTTTACTTGATTTGTGAATGATCCATGGGTTTTATTTCATATTAATCCAGTTCCAAGCACATCGGTTGCTTGCAGGAAGCATTATTTGGTATTTGAGCTTAGGCTCATCAAATTAAGTTTTATTTATCCATCTATCATAGTTTACTTTTATTACTTCATATTTAAAAAAATTGATTGTGTCTTTATCTTTATCTTAATCTCCATTGCTGGAACTTTTGTTTATCATATCTAAATATAAAAAAAAATCATAAGAGAAATTTAAAAGAAAAAGAGAAGAATCAGAAAGAAAAAAATCATAATTAAAAAGGGAAAAAAAGGAATCAGAATTGGAAAAAAAAAAAAAGAAATTGCATCATATTGTTCTCGGTGTTCCATTATTGTTTAGATCATTCAAAATCCACTTGGAACTACCATTTTCAGAATTTTTGTTTACTTGAAAAATTTTGAAACCTTTCTCATTTGTTTGTGCTAATTATTGAATTTTAACCCTTTGTTTGCCACCAAAACTAAAGCTTTCAAAAATTCATTACTACTTGTTGTTTTGGTAAGAACATTGATAGAGTCCTTTGTAAAGCACTTGAAAAAAGAATTATTGAGAGGTAATAGGAAAGTGTGAACTCATTTAGAGAGAAGCCTAATATTTTGAGTAAACATGAGTGTACTTAAGTGAAACACATGAAGGAGTGAAGTGAGGAACTAAATATTTCTTATTTTACTAACCTTTATTTTTCATCTTAAGTAACCATAAGTGATCCACCTACACAACTTGAAGGTGAAATAGATTGTCTTCAAGCCTTAACTGATCTTTTTCAAGCTACGGATAAGAGGATGGATGATATGGTTGATAGAATGGAAAGATTGGAACTTGAAAGGGGACAGCCGCTTAATGCTCCTGATAGCCAAAGGCAAGCTAGACAGATCCAAAGAAAGGTTCAAGTCAATGATGACTTAGATGAGATAGAATCCTATAATGAGGAGGAGATGCCTAAAAAAAGGGTGAAAGGGAAAGAAGGCATGGAAGTAATGAAGACATTAAATTGAAGATTCCCACATTTCGAGGAAAGAATGATCCTGAAGCATATCTTGAGTGGGAGAAGAAAATATAGTTAGTGTTTAATTATCATAACTATTCTGAAACTAAGAAATTGAAACTTGTTGTGGCTGAATTTGTGGATTATGCCATTACTTGGTGGGATGAATTAAAGCAATAAATAAGAAGGTGTGGAGATAGACCTATAGAGTTATGGGAGGAACTTAAAGTCATAATGAGAAAATATTATGTCCTTTCTCGCTACTATAGGGAATTGCATAACAGTTTACAAAGTCTTACTCATTGTTCCAAAAGTGTGGAAGATTACTATAAGGAGATGGAAGTTGCTATTTGTTAGCAGTGTATATCCTAGAGCTTACATTCAGCATGTGAATGTAAATAAAAACCTAACTGGCTTTAGTATATATGTTTTTATGTGGATGCATTCCTAGTATCGAACGTATATATGTCCCTTAAGTATTCTATAAGGAATCTATTCTCAAAAAGTTTGAGAATATGAATGACAGATTGCCCTTTTAACATATGCTTTAAGGGTTGTTCATGGTCATAAGATTATTGGTAGGGACTCCATTAATCCGGAAGACCATGACCTCTATTGTCATCCATGATAAGTATGAGATACTTATTGGTATGGAGGTAGTGAGTCTCATGCTATAGACATGTGATGTCGTGACAACACGTGAGCACTTATGAGATGAGTAAGCTGAACAGTGATGTTAGAAGATGGATACATGGGATGTTACCTACTAGTCAATATCGCATTATCTAGATCATAATTGCGCATATAATCCTTAGACTTGAGGTGACATATTATCTGACATATTAGTGGCTATAGTTTGTTACTGCTTATATACCAATGTCAGTCACGTATTGGTATATGACATGTGGTGGCCATAATCATTGGTATGTTGGGATAAATGTTTAACCAAGAAAGAATTCATTAACTTGGGTAATCAAGGAAGAACTCTTATGACTTCTAGTTGTTCTTGATATGCAAATCTCTTGCCATAGTGGAAAGGTTGACTAGAAATAGTTTCTAGTAGGAACCGATTTATCGAGAACTCATACCAAATAGAGGTCATATGATCTAGCACAAAGGGTTTGACTTATTCCATGACCCTAGCTAAGATCGAGAATCCGTAATGAAGGGATTTGAGTGTGTGGTAACTATAATCAATAGGTCCATAAAATGTCAAGGATTTATCATTGACATTCATTTCTAATTAGGTAGTCATGATATGTTATGCTAGACGTCACTCAAAATTTATAGGACTAAGTATGAACTGTGGATTACGTACTTGGTGTGAAGAATAAGTTTTCTTTATCCCATTGCTAATTAGAACATGAACTTAGCAAGTCACACACACCATAAAATGTATCCTTTGGCTTGGTATTTAACCATGTTGATAATTGATTGAAGAGTTTAATTAATTATTAACTTACATTGGGTTAGACTTGTAATTAAATTTACAAAGATCCTAGCATATCTTGAAGTCTAATTTATTATGAGATTTATTCAATT